>JAQQPU010018565.1:0-17369 GCA_029168905.1 Artemia sp. Kazakhstan ARC1039
ATAAGATATACGGAAAATTGAACAGGGAATTAGTTGAAATGACAATTGATTCTTGCCGTGATCAAACTTATGTGCGAACTGACCTAATTAATAGAACAGAGATAGACCATAAAAATAAAATTACAACATTATGTTATTATAGAGACAAGTACCCATGCCCATCTGCTTGGGTAAGAATAGAAATTGCAAAGAAGGACGGTACGGTCCAGAGAAAAACGATAAAAGTAGGCTTAGTACCTACGCTAGCAGTGGATGTTTTAATAGGAGGAGACTTTGGAGATATCGGAAATCTCCTATCGTTAAAAGCGACTTCTTTAACAGTGGGAAAATTACTGTACGATGGAAAAATATGCTACTTCGTTAACAAGGCGGGGAGGTGGACCGGCCCATAAAACAAATTGGGAGGCTTTGCCACCCTGTCAGAAAAACGAAATACTTGATACGCGTGTTCAAAATGTTGATAATCCACGAAAATGGGATGCGGAACTAAATAGACAAGATAATATTGAAAATAAGACGCGCAAAATTAATTTTTCAGGAAAACTTGCAAAGAATAGAAAACTTGAGAGCACTTTTAATGATTATGAGACGCTAACAATAACAGGCCAAAATGAAGCGCTGAGTGTACTAGAAAATAAGGAGACGAAATTTATTGTACGCGCTTTTCCTCGGAAAGTTCGAGAATTTTAGTAGAATACGAAAAACCAAATGTCGCAATTCACTTCCCATTTGATGACTAAATGCTTGTTGCTGCGGTAAGAATAAAGAAGACTAAAAGAGAGAAGAAATATATTAAGCGGAACTACAATAAAGAAAGGCAGTCAAAGATGGACACTGGAGTCCATTTCAGATTTTATGAGGATTTATTTAATGCTACTACAAAACGAAACAAAACTAAGAGAGAGAAAAGAGATATTAAACACAGCTACAATGAAGTAATGCAGTCAAAGATGGTGGACACTCGAGTCCAAATCAGATTTAGCGATGATTTATTATTTTGCGCGAATGACAAAATTGAGAAAAGTAGAGATGAAAAGAGGAGTGTAAAAAAGAGACAAAATTTGGAGATTCAGCCTGCAGTGGCGAAAAATATAATGTTGGTTGGGCTGTGCCTTGATGACATACATAATAAGGGGGAAAAAGAGTTCAAAGACCCACGGGGAATAAAACAAGATGGTTACAAAATAGAGATGAATGACCTAAAACGGGTTGGGGGTAAGTTGGGAGATATGGAATGCCGCGTCGGATTGGAAGAATTTGGAAATGAATCTTATATTGGTCTAATCAACTCAAATGAGGGTTTGTTCCTTTATGAGGGGAAGGAATCCCTTGGGGAAGATCCCCTGCGGAAAGTCTCGAGAGATAGTCTTTTTCCTAAATGCACAACTGGCGGACAAGTTGTGATCCCTTTACCGAGGTTTTGCCTCTCTGATCTGGAGTCTTTGGGGGATACTCTCTCCCAGTCACTTAATACTTCACCCAAAACTTTGTCCAGTAACCCTATTCATTGTTATTATTCTTCATGGCAACCGACAATTATTTCCGGCAAATTGTATTCAGTGGGAGATGTACCCAAATTTCATTTTCATTTAGCATCAATGCAAATTCTGCATTTGATTATCCCAGGGGAGGGAACCCAGAAAAAAGGCGATTCATGGTTCGCTCAAAATTTTACTTCATTCCCAGTACCCTTATCGTTTTCACAGGCCTTTGTATTTTCTGCCTTAAATTATTAAATTATACCAAGGGGCAATTTACTTTTTGATTGAGATGTAGGGTTGTTTCCACAGATGGAAATTAAGAGGCTAGTGCAGCCAATTTTTCACGATGGCTGGCATCATCATATGTGCCAGAAACTGATTCTCTGCTCCTCTCAAATGTAAATTCGTGAGAGCGAGACATTTTTTTTTGTTTTGATTGTGCTACGCACAATCATTATCTACAAATCTTGGGCACTTCAACTTTCAAAACCAAATGCGGCTGTTAGACGATATAGACCATGGTGGTTCTACAATAGAGACGTGGGGATGACGATGAATCCTGAGCCAAGCGGTGGAGGCACAGGCATTGGGAGAAGAGAAGATAAACAAGTTTAGTAATTTTAAGTTTGGTATTATTTATTTTATGTCTGAGTTTCCAGCCAATCCACTGGAGTAGCGGTCATTTATCTTAGAAGGGAGGTGTTGGAATCCTTGGTCCCAGTTTGTTCAGATAAATGTCCTTCTCAGATTCTTTTCTTTTGGCCCCTTAATTATTTTCCTTCCCCTAGTTATAGTTATTACTTTTCCTTTAATTTTGGTGGCGCCATTTTAAGTCCTCCTAATTGCGTAGCTGGTTAATAGACCACGAGGTATTAAATTGCGCAGTAAGGGAGGTTGACCAGTAACTTAGTAAGCCCTCAGATTTACTGGGAAAATTCACCCACCACCCCCATCACCCAACTCGTGGCTGAGCGAGTTGGAGAATTGGAACTGTGATTTCATCAGTTCCGTTTTGAGTTCTTTTGTAGCGTGTCTTGAATGCAGTAAGATTTTTATACTATATACTCTTTTAACTTTTCAACCTAGGTCGAGTCTAAAGAGATGGTTACAAATATTACCTTTAGCCCGTTGGCCTTAAAAGTGGCCCTGCAATCATTCGATCACGCTAGTAGACACAGAACCGTTGGAGTAACCGCGGAAATCCCACTACTTTGGGCCGAGAACGGGTTCTCCCCCTCGAGTAAGTGGCATAGCATCCTCTTTGCGCCATTTTTGCATCAATAAGTGGTGACCCCCGTAGATTACCCCCTCCAATACTTACCATAGACCAATTTATTCTGAACGGTTTCATCCACTTTTTTGTGGAAGGGTATTTGCGCTTTAAGATTTGTATCAAGTCTTGTGATAATACTGATATAAACATAGAAATGGAATAAAATAATTATGTTTTCAACCGCCGAAGTTAAACTTGAGACAATTTAAGGAACCTAGTGTTTCTAGTCCATTTCAAAAATCCCATTAATCTAGTCACTAAGAGGCTACACTAATTCCAAAATTTTTCTATAGATCTTCCAAGAACTATTTCCAAGATCTTCTTTCTAATAAGTTCTTTCAAACGATCAATGAAAAGATTGAATTAAAATCTTACCCCCAAATCTGGCCAGTTGAACCAATAGAAGTCTGAAACATTAGATTAAACTCGACTGGGTCAGTCACATATTTCCATTACGGGACATCATGTTAAACTGCCTCAATACGACAGTCATTTCCTCTTTGGTCATTCCTTCAAGCTAAATAAAAAAAGAAGAAATCGATATAAGGGCGAAAAATCCATAGATAATATAAGCTTGATTAGGTAATGTGACTATCTGAAGCCTCGTAGTTGTTATAAATACCGAAAAATAAAAGTATTCTTGAGAATGGAATAATATCGAAATTTGGAAAATTTTGACATCATCCCATTCCTTATATGCAGTCCAAATAAAATGATTGGTTCCTGTCGACACATTTGATCACCTAATTTGAGTAAGTTGATGAGTTTAGACTTGTGCATACTATAGTACTATACTATAGTCATAGAACGGCAGTGTGGTAAAAGAAAACAACATCTAATTAAAGGTGTTATGTCGAAAATACATCGTACATATGGGGAAATGAGACCAACCCAGTAAACAACTATAAACTCAGCATTTAGTTTGCAATTAGAAGACACGGAAGGGTTTGCCACCTTCATTGAAAATTTGTTTTACATTTGGGCAAGATTAAAGAAGGAAATTTACATCAAGAATTTGAATGAACTTTGTCAATGAACTCTCTCTGAAAATAATCTAGTTAATAATCCGGAAGTTCAATATTTTGTGAATGACCCAAAAAGTTATGTATTTTGTTGTGCATAAATATGCTGATTTCTATTTCATTATTTTAGTATTTTTACTGAACACGGTTGCTAGATACCTGACCGAAATATCTGGACTTTTGTGCTTTTATTTCACTGTGTAAATAAATGGATTTATCCCCGTTTGAAATCATATTTGTTCGTCACACAAAAGGCATGTGGTCTAAGAAAACAACATCTATTTAAAGGTGTTGCGTCAAAAATAGTTTAAGCTTTGTGGATGGTTATTCAGACAGCGTCATTAACCTTTTATTTATTTATAACAGACATTTCAAACTCTCAAAAGTTAAATATTCAATTAATAATCAGGGATCTTCTTTTATTACAAGCCATCAGTATATCTAATGCAAAATATACTTAGAATTAAAGAAAAAATACAGATGGCGATACAAGATCGTCAGAGGACTTTCAGAATGCATCCTCTAGACTATTCTCTGTTTCTTTTGAAAAAGTGTCCCAGCTTTGCTTTTATGCAAAAGAATTAGTTTTTGAAATTGCTTTTTTTATGTAAATTATGGAAGGACGAGGCGTCAGACGATAAGTATAAGAAGCGTAGATTATACTTGGTCCAGACAGCGAGAAAACCATCGTTAGGTCCAGAGAAAAAAAATATTTTACTCCTTCAAACAACATAAAATTATGTGTCCCCCCCTCAGGAAAAAGGTCCATGAATCTTCAACCTGATCCCCCGCCATTAGGCAAAACAAGACGTACTTGCCAAATTACGTTCAAAAATCCCTCACCTTTTAATGAAAGATATAAGATGCTAGCTATCTCTTTAAACTGTATGCAATATTCACTTGCCTTAGCCTTAAAACAAAACAAAATTATCCTTTAGGTTATTAAATAAAAAAAAACAAGTTTTTTAAAGTGAAAGTAAGGAGCGACGTTTAAACTTAAAACGAACAGAAACTATTCCGTATATGAAAGGGGCTGTCCCCTCCTTAACGTTTCACTCTTTACGCTAAAGTTTTGTATTTAAAAAAAAAATGAAGTTGTGAGACAGAGTCAAACTTTAGTGTAAGGAGCAAGGCGTTGAGGAGGGGGCAACCCCTTTCATAGACGAAATAATTTCTGTTCGTTTGAAGTTTTAATGTCAATCCTTATTTTCAGTTTAAAAAACTTGTTTTTTTATTTAATTTCTGATCGTTTTTTAGTTAATGCAGCTTTTATTTTGGCTCACCGTCATTGAATAAGTAAACAAAATTTGCATAAAAACTTTACTTTTCTTTTGCTAAATAGATGTCTATAAATTTGGTTATGACGTGGTTTACAAATTAACTTACGTAACTAACTTCTATATTCGTATATTTTTCTTCTGGCAAAAAATACAAAGTTGCAGATTTTTGCATATATGAGCTTAAAACCTATGTAATAGGGTTATCTGATATGCTGAATCTGATGGTGTGACTTTCATTAAAATTCTTTTACTTGTAGGGGATGTTTCCCCCTCTTTAAAAAATCGGGTCCGTTGATTCCGTTGATTTTGCATTAAAATCAAGTATTTTAATTCAAGCTAATTGTATAACAAAGCCGTGCTAGATTGAAACCTAGATGAAGCTAAAAAAATACCGTTTCTATTGTTAAGACGGTCTTTTTAAGGTTGTACACGTTAATGCTAGTGTCACTGGCTGTTTGAAATATTCGGCGCGGAGTAATCACGCCATCTCCAACCACGCGAATTCAGTTTATAAATTACGTTTACTTTATTTTTCCTTTTTGTAAAATCAAACTTTCGTAACTATGCCTCACTGCCAAAAATTACAAAACTACTAATCAATCTACTCAGACAAGACTTTAACTATTCCTGAATATTTTCATAAGAAAATTAGGATCTTTGAAATTTTCAGAGAACTTTGACGTAAAATACAAATTGTTAATTTCAGTGACTATCAATTTTTGGGGAGATTCTAGAGAGCCAAATCTTCTTTTGAAAAAATTGGGTGACAGTTGAAGCACTAATGCTTCAACTCCACTAGCTATGTGTACTATGCTGTTTATTTTCTAAAAGAAAATCTAATTAAAAAAAAATACCATTATATTGAATATGATTAAAATAAAGCACACCTTCTTTTCTGTATAACTGGTCTTTTATGTTGAAGTTTTATTGTACATTAAGAAATGAGTAACTAGAAATAAGTAACCAAGAACTATCCCGATAAATGAATCTGAACTCAAATGCCAGATGTAGAATTTTCAAATAAATGAGACGGGGGGCTACAAGACCTGTATAGTTTTCCCAAGTCTGAGATAAAATATTGAAAATACTATTTTTAGAAATTAAACTTCTTTTAACTAGGTTCAAGGACTAGAATTAATGAGTAAAAGGTATTTAAAGGAATAAAGAGTCACTGAAGATTTTATGCAATAAGGTTATAGTTTGGAACCAACTTTCTTAAAATAAACTATACCTACAATCTAGTGGTACTCTTCAATTCTAAATTTGTATAAGTAAACTAGGCACAATAGGGTAACTGAAAGAAGTAAAGTGAAAACACAAGCAAGTAACTACATCTTTTTAAACCTCATATTTGTGTAGGTGGGGCTAATCTGAAGCTTCACAATTCGGATTGGAAATTTCATGTCCATTGAATAATTCTACACTTCATTGAATACAAATAACAGGTAATTACAGTAATTTGATTTATATTCAGATTATATTACAGATATATTTAAATTTGAATTAAAAAAAAATGAGCTAAATGGATCATTAATTATAATATTTTTTTTGAGGGATAAAGAGCAATGGGGTAACAAATGGAAAAATCTGTGTACTTCAACTATTTCCACATTTGTATTACTTATTTGATATGTTCGTGATTATATCCAAGTTGGTAAAGGTTAGTATTTTAACAACCAAATTCAAGTTATAGGGTTTTGGATTTTAAAGCAGGATAAACTGCAAGGCTTTGGCAGTATGATTATAAGAGACTCGATCTATTAAGCTCTTGGGAACAATCTCGAAGAAGAAAACTGTGATAAATTAGCTCTGGGTAAGAAACTCTGCCTCAAAAATTGATTCAGGTGTTACAACGGCGCATTTTATTTTATGTTTTTTTTTTCCTTAAGGATGAAGAATCTCCTCCATGCGTCTAATAAGTTATCCTCCATATCACAACCCATTGGTCCGAAGTGAAACTGACCTGCTATGCCTAAAATGAAAAATAGCTTAGGTTAGTACCAGTAATCAGAAAAAGCTATAATATCTTCAACACAGGAGGGATTGATGAGTTAAAATATTTCAGTGACTGCATTACATAAACTGTATATTCAGTTATTTATATCTTAGCAAGAACATACATAAAAGTGGAAAGTAAAAGGGCATTGGAATCATGCTGTTTAATCCCTCCCCCCCCCCGTAATACTAATTTTTACACAAAAAAAATATTCCTGTGGTTTCTTATTTTTGTGTTATTCATCTAATTCTGGTGATCTTTTTAGGCTGTAACACCCTTAAAAATAAATTCCTATGCACATATTTGCATCTCAGCAATTTAGAATTAAAATATTTTTTATTTTCTTATTCTAAAAAAATAAAAATAATTAATGCTGCCTCCACTTCTTTCAGTGATGACAACTTAAAAAAACACTTTTAAACCTTAGACGTCACCTACACCCTTTCTTTTAAATAAATAGTATCCAAACCAGAAACATTTCAAACCCCCATATACTCCAAAGAAAAACTCACTAAAAAATCTTTCCTATAATGGAATTTGTCTCCCGCTACAGGAAACGTTTCTTACAGTGGACTCTCTTATCTACTATTTAGTTTTTCCCAATGGCGGTTGGTCACGTCTTTTACACAAAAAGGAGAAACCAATTTAATCTTAAAAAGGAGAATAATAAAAATAACAACCACGAAAAAAAAAATCAAAAATATAAAAAAGGTTATAATTACAACACATTCTAAATTCACCATTAAAACTTTCTCAAAATACCCTAGCTCTGCTGCTATTTAAAAAACAACCAACAATTTTTTTTTAACTTCATAAAAAAGACAAAACAAGCAAGGCTGTTTTACTCATTTACACTCTCTCATACACGATTCACACCTTCCTATACACTCACATAAATCAAATATTATATGCCAAACTCGATCCACTGAACATCCACTTGCCCCCTCCATTTTTCACCATCACTTATACGCACTAGCATTCTTCTACACCCAAAACCAAACCTTCTCAGCTCAATTCTTTCTCTCCTGTTTTCTTCTTTTCCAAACAGGCAATTTCATCACTATTGATATAGGAACTAGCTCTCTCGTCTCACCTCTTAGAATTAATACATTCCATCTAATTAACCTTATCTTCCTCATAATCCAAAACCACTTCATGGTCGCTAAAAACATTAAAACATCTGTTTCCAAATTCCAGCATTACATTTACACTCGCAAAATTCATGCATCAGGCCACTCACCCCTATCTCGTCACGCACTGCTTTGGGTTTTCTTCTTTTGTGAAATAGCACACTATGTCTTGATACAGCACTATCTCATGAATAGACAAACGTAAATTCTTAGATCAAATCACTACGTGTCAAACGACAAACAAAAATTCACAAACGGCTGCTTTCTTTGGGCATGAAAATTCACTTCCTCTTTTTTATCATATAAATATCCACCCATTATTGAATTTGAATTTATTTTTTAAACCCATCATAAATACAGAAATTGATCGAAAAAAACAACAGAAAAGAGAGAGAGAAAAAAAACATACACTTAATAATACAGACAAAGCAAATACACATACACATCAATCAAAGTGACGAGAGTAGAGGTAGCCAAGGATGGCTGCTACCCTCCAACTTAGCACAATACTTATCAAGCAACTGATTAACTGCAGAAAATGGATCAGTTACTGCATATCGCCGGATCAGGTACGAGTTACTCGTTCTCAATGGAACTTGCAGCAAAAACTTCAAATATGTGAAGAAAATTCTACGGATTTTAAATTTATCTTCTTTACGCAGAAGTTTCCAAAATGGTGTTATATATAAAATATGTGACTGCGCGACAGCATTGTAAATTCTAGCCAGTGAAAACCTATTAAGATTTCTCTTCGAAGAAATTGTGGCCCCATATGCAGTTCTAATTGTACGCTCTATATGTGTGATAATTAGCGAACGGGTAGATGACAGTGTGTCTCCGATGGGCAGTCCCAAGTATACTAGTGACTTTACAGGCTGAATAGACAGGGATCCTAGTTGAATGTGAGGTAGAACAGATTTATTCCAATTAAACAGCATTACTTCCGATTTTGATACATTAAAACTAAGGCCATAATATCACCATACTGAGATGACAGGATATTAAAATTACTTTCTAGGGAAGTTATTTGCCGAGAAAAATTCAAGATATCATCCACAAAACCAACTAAGGTCGCATCTATTTCTCTTAGAATACAGCTTGTAGTGACTTTGGACTGCGCCTCGGAAATACTATTATTAAACGAATCTGGTGAAGAAATCGCACCCTGTTTTATACCTTTTTTTTACAGGGATTTTCCTAGAGGGTTCTGCATTAGGAATGCGTACACACACATTTAATTGGCGATACAGATCATAAAGAGGTCTAACAATAGCTGGGTCGACACCATTTTTCCGCAATTCTAGCATTATCTGCGCATGTATGCCCGAGTCAAAAGCGCGGCGTACGTCGTATTCACCAATAGCCAGCGATTCATTAGAAATGTGCGCATCTAACAGAACATTTGCTAAAACATTTAATGCGTGAGCGCATCCCATTCCTGACTGGAAACCAAACTGGTGGGGAGGGGCCTTGCAGCACTTCCTAATGTCACCTATTATTAACAATTCAAAAAGCTTGCAAAAAACAGAGGAAATAGTTATCGGTCTATAAGAAGAAGGTTCTGTTGCGAGTATTCCTTTTTTCAGTACAGGCGTTATGGATCAGAAGCAAAATAAATCTGGTACAACACCAGTAGAGTCTTAGGTTATACTTTGCATACTTTATTTTCCTTCCTGTGCTATTTGGGTACTTTACGTTCCTTGGCACCTTTCCAGAGCATGTACTTATGGATTCTAGCAGACTATGTTCCTTCCTGTGCTATTTGGGTGCTCTACCTTCCTTGGGACCTTTCCAGAACATGTACTTATGGTTTTGCATACTTTATGTTCCATGCTATGCTATTCTAAGGGTTTATGTTCCTTCCTCTGCTATTCTAATGGTTTATGTTCCCTCCCATGCTATTCTATAGCGCTATGTTCCTTTCTATATTATTCTATGGGACCTCTACACGTGATTAAAAACGTTTTGCTTGCCTTTCCTTGGTACCTTTCCAAACGAGCGGGGATTCCCCCCCCCCCCCCGGTTCCTAAACATTGCAAAAAAAGATAGCAGTATGAGCGGGGATTCCCCACACAAGTTTGTTTAAACTTTAAGTTTTTCAACCAGACTGTTTTTGAGCCAACATCCGTTTTAGGGGCCAATCAGAGACATCGGAGGTATTTACTCCTCTCTCTCTCTATCCTACTCAATTTGTTGTTGTTGCTCAGTTTCATTGTGGCAGTGAGAGTGTCAACACATGAAAAAATATTCCATACATGTCCACTATGTATGTACACACTGGGCAGCTGGTCATCATGTGAGAAATGCACAATGATTGATGAGTATGATGAAAAGTGTAGACTATGCAACCCGTGTAAATTGCATAGAGGATATGGTGTACACATTAAGGGTTCTAATTCCTGTAATGAAGAGGTGTGTGAATCTCATCCTAGAGGGCACCTATGTTCCAATTGCCACTATGATAAATGTAATCAATGGGAGAATACATATCCCGGTATGATTGGAAAGAATCCTAAGCGTGATTTTAGTTTATTGCTAAGAGATTGGTATCGTCGTGGTTTTAGATTGTTCTGGGAGGAGGAACCAGGTCAGCGATTCAACTGTTGGAACAACAAAAGAATATGGTTTCTACGTCATCGTTGTGAAGACAATGACTACTACGATTATAAGCCCACTGATTTTTATTTGGCTGTGACAGAATGTGATTCGCCACTTGAGGATACTATTTGTGACATTACTTCAAATAAACAAATTGAAACTTGTGAATTTTATAGAATGAAAGAGAATAGTATCATTGACTTTACAATGAGATATGACAAGAGTGAAGTTACATTCTACTGTAGAAAATGTGACCCTGACATTGCAGTACATCAGGATCAGTATACTGTGAATTCAGATAATCTACCTGCACTAGTTGTTATCGACAAATACCTAGTAGAAGATGAAATCTAAAGAGTAGAAAAGTCGTTTTTATCATGTACATACATTTATTTATTAATAAACAATTTCACATACATTTTTAGAACATTTTATTCGTAGGGCACTAAAATCAATATCAAATATGCTTGTAAGTATATTTTCCACTAGGAAGTCGTTCAATCGAGGTAAGTCAACGTAGATGTTGAGAAACTGCTTGTAGGTATAGCTACGACATCTGAACATGAAAAAGAGTAGTGCATGAAAGCCAAATGTCTTAGTCATTAAATCCTGTACTCTTCGTTGATTTTGAATAATATTTTTCCCACTGCTTTAGATAAAGTTGCTGATGTATGGAGTGTAGAATTTATACGATAAGCCAAGAGGATCAAAAAATTCAATATTCTTCGCTGTTTGAAAGATGCATAGCCAATGACCTGTCTTCAAAGTTGATGGACTGCTATTAACAATGATTAGGGTATTGTTAACACTTGGAATTTTTTCAATGAAGTCCGATGGTATACAATAGGACTTGTACTGGGACATGTATGGATCCATACTAAATACGTTGAATATTTGGTTTGTGTTCATGGGGCTAGGTCTAGTAGAACACTGCCGTCGGGTGTGATTTCCCAATAGGTTTCAAATTGACTCAGTGATATTAGTGTGATACTGTCAGTCAAAGCATCGGCAAATGTACACTCTAAACGTACATTCCCTGTTCGTACTATGCTCATATCCTGAGTCCCCGACAAGTCCAAAACAATTACCCCATGATTTTTTGAAAACATTGAATCGATTATTCCATTTTCAAATAGTTGAGAGTCATGATCTAGGGATTGCATAATCAACTCGTACAGAGTTCTATAGGATTTTTTGTCAAATTATAGAGTGTACAGGGGAATACCATTCACTTTGCACACAAGGCTATATAGACCGAACAAATTAAAATCATGGGGCGATTCAGTCCAGGATCCAACGCCACTGCCACTCTTCACAAAGGCCAAAGCCAATTTTGATGGGATTTCTCCATTGATTAATGATGAATCGCTATAGCTACGAGAACCGGCGGCAATGTGACATTGATTGGTGATTGTATGGGGAACAAGAAGTTTAATGTTGCTGCCATTGGCTCTTAGCTTTTCCACTGTAAATGCAACAGAGCTCATAACTTGTTGTTTTCGGACGTGGAGAATTGCCGATGTGATAATGACATTTGCATCGGGTGCTGCAGGAAGTTTTTTTCTCAGAATGAAATTCGATGGGACCAGTTGCAACTTTATGTCAATCTTGACATTGGGGGAACCATTGAGATATATTGAATATCTCATGATTTAATTTTCCAACCAGATGATACTCCTGGCTCACGGCAGTAGTCAACTCACCATCAGTATCAACACCTGATCGATATTCATAGCCCAATGATTGTCCTCTCAACTCCTTGTACGCCTTTGGTGTCATCATCATAAATTGTATGTAGCTTGCATAGTTGGATAAATTATTGCTAGTGCTCACCAATCCTCCATTAATAAATACATTAATTTGTTTGAATAGGTTGTGTAGAATACAGTTTTCGTAGGAGAGACCATCGGCAACAGTTGGAGTTGTATTATCTGACTTTTTCTTCACCGCAGCATTTAAATCAATAAATGTTGATGACTAATCAATGAAATAGTCTTCATTGGAAAATATTTGAAAGTGTATATTTTCCGTGATGGGTTGTTGGGGTGAAATTGTTCATAATAACCATACTCGACACTGACATCAACATTTTCAGCATTGAATAGATTCAATGAGGAACTTATTGATGGATATGATTCCTTATGGGGGAGATAAATCATCTTAAGAGAAGAAATCCTTCTTTGATCTAACAATCTTTTTCTTCTTCTTCTTATTTGTCTTCCTTGTTTTATTTCTCAAAGTCCTTGTTGATGTCCTTCACTTCCCGCCTGGGTAGAGACTGATGAGTGAATGACGCGCACGCATCCTTTTCAATCCCTCCCCATTTTGCCAAGATTTTAATTGCTCACCAACGGCTCTTGCTGAAGATCTAATATTTTCCTTAACACTCTCCTTGAAATTCTTGCCCGACCCCAAGTCCTGTAGTATTGAGGCAGCAAAATTTGATGCAGCAGGTACAAGATCTTTTCTGGCAAGGGGTAGTGTAGAACAAAATAGCCTAGCAAACCAGCTACCAAGACCATAGCCAGACATTGTAGTACGCCCCTTGTAGTAGTCCAATCCATTGCCTATTTAACGTGGACTCAGAGCACCAACATAACAATCGATATCGGGGCAGACAAATGGAATTCTTCTATTGTTCATTCTAGGTGATGGTGCTGTCGCTGACAATGGGTCGAAGATGACATGTAATCACTGCTAAGCCTTTTGTTATTACTAGAGGATCACCCAATTCACTTCTTAGTGTTAACTGACAGAGTTCCAAATACGAAGTGTTTACAGGAACATACTGAAGATGCTTTATATTACAGCGATGAACAAGTTCACGGGTTTCGTTCAAGAACACGTAGGAGGGGAAATTTGAATTAACAACTCTTGATATTTCCACAAAAGATGCATAGAGATATATGCAAGAGTCCGAGGTGAAACCAGGTGGATAATCAGCAAAAATAACTTGATCCATCCCGTAAACAGTGCCAGCATTTTTCCCATTGATCATATTCTGTTTAAAGCCAAGAACGTCTCTCAGATTATCATTGAGAATAATTATTTCAGTGTCAACAGGTGAGGTAATGTAAATCCTATCGTGTTCCAATGAATAATTAAAATGGAATGTACCATTCCTACGATATGAGATTTTTCTATTGATTCTATGAGACAAATCTCTCATATCATCATGTTCAATATATTTCAATTTGGCATGTGGATATTCGCTAGATTTAAGTGCTTCAACCCATTCATAGTCGACAAAGAGTGTCCAATCCAATGGTATAACTTTTATATCATGCACACGATCGTTTCTCAGGATGTCATAGGTATTTTTGAGAAAACAATCGACAAGAGCCACTTCATACACACCGTCAAATTTGATGGCGGGGGAGAATTTTGTCCAAAAATCACTTATTCAAGTGAATCACTTAGTCTTATTCAAGTCGTTGTAGAGAGGATCGGAAATGTTGGACATAAATGTTACATAGAAATCATTGGGCATTGTCAATATCTTCAACACCGATCCAAGAATCAAAATCAGAGTTGTATCCTAGCCACCGAACAAGTAACTGTTTCCTACCCCTGCGAGTACGAGTCTTTAATATCTTTTCAGTTTGATAGATTTCACTATTATTTTTAACTTTTTGTAGTTCATAGTCATTAAAGCCACCGAGAATCTCTTCATCTTTGGTATCGCGCAAACGATAAGTTATGGGTTTAGTGTCAAGGATTTTTACCACTTTAAAAAGTTCTGTGGACCACAAGTAATTCCCCTTTTCAAAAACATTAGTTGTTCTATTAATTCGAATTGTATCACCAACATTGAATTTTTTCTTCTTGACAATCGTTTCATTGGAATATTGTTTAAGAAAAGTGTCAATTGTATCATGATCAGAATGATGAACCTCCGTTGGGGTTGAATTGGACAATGATCGATGAGGTCGTTGATTATAAATCAACATGATTTTATCTAAATCATGAATAAAAGCAGATGTATTTTTCAATGTACAATATCTTGAAATTAAAAGTCGAAAAGTTCTTATCAATCGTTCGGCCAATGCAGCCTTTATAGGGCTATAACTATGATAGAGCAGTGTATTATATTTCGCTAGTACTTTTCCAACATGGGGATTAACAAATTCACTACCACGATCCATTGAATCCTGTTGGCGAATACTTTCAATGGCCTGAGCAACTTCAACACCTCTCTTCGAGCGCAATGGAACGGCATATGCATAGAGACTAAAAACACTGATTGCAAGTAGAATATACCTGTGCGGTGTATTGTAACGTCTTTGAATCTCATCTAGAGATAGGAGATCTGCTTGCATTATATGCAATGGGAAAAAGGCTTTAGTTTTTCGATAATGATTAGCAAGAAGTCTATGATTTCTATGTAGAGTGTAACTTGATTCATTTTGTAGATAGTCTTGTACACTTTCAGCGTGAACACCAGTGACTTTGGAAAGAGTGGTGGGGGAACTTAAACTCCCCACTTCACCAACATTTTCATAAACACGTTTCAGAACTTCAACCATTTTGAACGTAAACACGTAGTGTAGCGTCCGCTACCCTTTTGTATACTTGTGGTTGGTGGTGGTTGTGGTGACTTGATACGTCTTCACTTTTGTCTAGGTATCAATGGAGTGCTGCTGCTCCTTATTGTCAAGTTTCCACTAGGTGTGCTAGTATTTTCCAAAATTTATTTAAAATTTTCTTCCTCTTCTTCATGTTTTAATGGTGTTAGTGCATGTTCATTTAAATTTTTTAGAATTTACCTATTGCTAATAAGGCTTTTGGGAAAGTTTAATGTATTTAGAAAGTTGTATAGATGAGCGTCAAATGATAATAGTCCTTTACGATTTGTAACCATATAATAGATTAAATCAAGTAGATTATAGCTCTTGCCTTGAATTATAATCTCTTTCCCATGGTTATCAACTTGAATATGATCTTGACCACTTTCCATGAGATAAGTTAGGAGTCGTTTACTTTGTTCACGATATGAGTGGGGCATTAGATTTCCAATTTTCGATACAATTGATTCCAATTCCTGCTTCTTTAATTGTGCTCCAGCAGAATCCTGAGGAGATGATTCTTTTTTGTGATCAATTCCACTGGTCTTCACACGATAGGGCTTAGGCTTGTCCACTCGGTGAAGTGAATCTTGAAGTAAAAGCAGTTTTTTATCATCCTCAATATTCTCGTTGTCAATGAATTTACTCAGATTGTTCTCAAAGTGTTCCACGGGTGAAAGAGCGAGTTCTATTGGAGTCAATTTTTAGGGTTTGGCCATTCTCTAGAGAAAACTGTTTACAAGTCCTGCAATTATTGGCAGTAAAAGTGTGAAAAAGCTACTGCCCGCCTGAAGAAGTCGTTTCCTTTTAAAATTCTTTCCTTTGTTTTTAGAGGCCAATGTACGTACAATGGAACGATGATGCTTTGCCTGTTGCTTAACTACTTCTGGCAGTTGAACATTGCCCTCGGTCAAATTTAAACAAAGTTCAAATATTAGATTAATGAAATCATTGTCAATACCATGTTTGAGTATGGCTTTCGTAAGCGAGGGTTTTGAAGTGCTTAGAACTGAAAATAAATGTCTGGTTTCATGTAGTTTCTTCAGTGTCATGATAGCGACTAATAGGTCTTTTTACTGTTCACGGGGAGATATACTGTAATTTCATTGTCAAAAATATCTGTGACTACACGCAAATCCTCGGGTGTATTTTGATTAAGATCTAATAGGATATAGCCATAGGGTTTATTTGTTGCCTAATTGTACGCTGAGAGCAGAAATTTTGGGGCGCCTGGATAGATTTGTTTATTAAGAGTTATTAGCGAGCTAGAATCACGAACAACTCTGTAGATGATATAGTAGGTGCAGTTCAATGCAAGTGTTCGCATACATTTGCTCTGATGAAAGAGATTGTGTAGAACTAGAGTAATTGAAATCTGTTCCTGATGAGAGCGAACGGTGAACAATTGCAGCATTTCCTGGGACCATTTTTCAATAGATTCAGCCAGATCGTCAATAATCAGCCAAGAGTTTGGTTCAATAATGTTGAAAACATCAAGTCCCTGTATGAATTGTATCTGCACCAATCCCGTCGTGGCAATTGCTTTTATTTTATCGTATGACTCCTGCCAAATACTGTAACAATAGTAGATTTTTTTTTGGCTTTTCCACAAACATTTTATCACAATTTTTAATTATTTTAGTTAAGAGTGTTGTTTTGCCAGACATTGAAGGCCCACACAGAAACGATCTGAATGGTGTTTTAAATTGATACATGTTCCCTTCAACAGTTGACCTGGACAACTAATTGTAGACTATAGTTGTCTAATGACTAAATAATTTCCCTATTACTAGTCCGTTCAAGAATAATAATCATGAGAAGAACAAAATCAATAAAGAATCATATTTCTTGTATTATAAAAAACAACCCTTTACAGGAAACAAAGAAAAATATACTTTTTTAATTTATAAAAAAATGCAATAGAAAAAGCACTTTAATAAGTATACTTTATTTACAAAAAATACAACATTTAATGAAAAATACACTGAATAATATCACTTTTTTTTCAATGCAACATGTATATT
>JAQQPU010018566.1:917-17367 GCA_029168905.1 Artemia sp. Kazakhstan ARC1039
TTGCGAGGGCTCAAAGAGTCCTTAGTCACGGGTCTATTGATGCATGGGAAAACAAAATCCTTTACTGAATCGTGAAGCTCGACTGGTATCTCCCCATCAATTTCAAAAAACCATCCAACCGGTCCATTCTCCTCAACACTGTCAATGTTGGGGAAATGGGGAGCTTGAGGGTCATTGAGCCATTTATAGTCACCGCAAGGTAGCGCATAATGGGACATGGCCGAGGGGTAGAGAGAATTCATATCAAGGAAAACTGCATCCGATTTTGTCCCTGTCTTCTCTCCTGTTGGATCAGTTTCCAAGATACGATCCCCGTGAAAAACAAATCCACCCCTCATTGACTTTTCGATGAACAGATGCTGATTAATGTCTGTGATTAGCCCAATTTTTTCCCCACTAATTATTAGGATGAGGTCCATCACTAGATGAGGAGATGAAAAATAATAGCCCAAATCAAGATTAAATTCCTCATAGATTTTGTCCGTATTTTTACACATAATGTCTAACAGAGTTAACACGTCACTCGACAAATACAGCTTGCAGTAGTCAAACCCATTTTTACACCCTCCCTCTGCCCAAACTTTTTTAGCAAAACTGTATTCATCGGGGGTGCAACTACGATCGTGAAGACTGTCGTAAAACGATTCAATTGAAGGAATAGTTTCCTCGGCGAATCTCGACATGGAACAATAATAACCATAAGAATATATGCCCTTGACCGTCAACAAATCATATAAATCATTTGGAAATTGTTGCTTGAGAAGGGGGAAAGCATTGAAACCGTCATCGTTTTTCTGCACTTGAATTAATTCGCTCAATGATTTGGGGAAAAAACTGTAGGAATCTAAAAAGCGAATTTTATTCGTGTACTCAACGTCGGCTTCAACAAATTTCCACATAAATTCCAAAACAAGCAACTTTTCCGATGATTTAGGTATGATTTTGTAGGTAAAGCTGTCTATCGCCCATGCATCATCATCCACTGTTCCATTTCTTTGAAGATGCGCCAATGCTGGTAGCACATACTTCAGATCGTAGTTACGAGTTATGTATAAAAACCGGAAGAAAAAGTTGCTGTTTAATTTTTAAATTACATGAATTGTGAGCCCACCCCCGAAAGTTACTTTTTCCCGTTGAATTGGGATCAATAAGGTGATTGTGATCCTGAACCGTGTCTTTTGGGGCAAGAACACCTCTACAAACCCAGCAAATTGTCCCCTTTTCTAATGCCAGCTGCTCTTTATCTGACAATTTCATTGGGTAGTTGGTGTGACGCAATCGTGAAATTGCGCCGTTTGCTGTTTTTATTAAAGATATCAATAACTTTTCCATGCTGCCCTCCTCATCCATAGCCAAAAAAACTCTTCCAACTGCATTTTATTGTTGGAATCGCGACGGGCGTGTGCGTAGGAACACGCAACTAGTTTGTGTTCCTTGACTATATTTGACCTTGATGGGTCTGATACCTCAACCAGTCTTGTTTCACAATCTAAAGATATTTTATCAACTTGTAGCAGGGAATTTTGGAAATTTTTAAATTGTAAAATATCTTTCCCTTCTGCCGGCATTTCTATTCGTTGATTGCCATGAATTTTGCAACGGCTCATGTGATCTGAGAATGTTCATTCAATTTGAAATGAGGAAAGGCACATGGGGCAATAGAAACGTTCCCCATATTTTTTGCCTTGGGATAAGAGTCGACTTATTGCTGTAACGGGGAAAAAAATGACCATAGGAATTTACATCTTTGGGAGGCTCGTAAATAACCCATACCCAATTTTTAACATTTTCCACCATCGGTGTCCTCACTGAATACAAAACCCCTTTTTTATTTGGTTTTTTTCCCCCATCTACAAATTCAGTGTCATACTGGAGAACAACCACCCCCACCCCAAGAGTTTCATTTGCTTTCTCGAATATGCTTATTTCCTTCAAGGACACCGAATACTTCCCCTCTAAACAATCAAAATTTACTTTAGGGAAATTTTTTCCACCGTTACGTGCAATTCCATTGAGATTTTTCATTGTTGACTCATTATATAATGTTTTATGGGCTGCTGTTAAAAATGCATATTTAAAGCATAGCAGCCCCGTGTCAAATTTGAAACCTTGAACCCCTCCTGTAGTCGTCAAATCTGGGTGGCATTTTATTTTGTTACCCCCCGCCCCTCTTAAAATAAGTTTTTTTTAAATCTACTGAGATTCAGATCCATGTGTTCAATGTATAAAATGGTGGACCCACTTCCCCTCTCATCAAACGTGTCCAAAGTTGATATCAATTTATTCACCCAGTTGAAAAAGTTGTCTTCAAATTCGTTTAGACCTGGGTAAAAAGTCTGGTTGCCAGTTGAAAAATGAAAATAAAAAATATCCCCGGATGTCCCCTTTTGTAAATAAACTTTTTTATTCACTGATGCTTTAACCCCCCTTGACCCCCCCATTACTGAATCTGAATCTCAATTTGCGCTCGAATTCCGTCGATGTAGCTATGGAGAACATTCACAGGGTCAGTTAAAATAATGCTCCCGTCAATCGCGTTTTCCTCAGGAGGGTTAAAATCTACCCTGTAAGTTTGTAAGTGACTTAGAGCAGACTCTAACAAATAAAATTCACGTAGTTCCGGGGACGTGACACTATTTTCATGTCCTGCACCTATTTGTACAGGATCCAATTCACTAATAGTAAAGTTCTCATCAAAAATGTCCCCGGAAGAATTGGGCCCAACAATTTGCATTGTTGTATCCTTAAGCGAAATGGTGGGGGGTGACATAAAATTGTCAATACCCCCCGTCTGTTCAACTGCAATGGTTGGAGATGACACGAGGTCCCCTAGTACATATTCCAAGGTGTTTGGGGACAATTGATCGAGCCAGCCTGTATTGTCCTGCGATGTAATTTCTTTACGAGGACCCGGTTCAGATGCACTAGTAACATCTCCTAAATGCTCACGCATAAAACTATCTGCCCACCCCGAATCCTCAAGCATGTCAATATCACAGGTTAAGTTGTCTAGGCTAGCCATTTCTCCAAAAACATCATTAAGGAAACCCCTATGCCACTCCATATTCTCTAGAACTAATGTAGGTTCATCACTGAACTCCGTTGGTGGTGAAAGAATTGGTCCTGTAAATTCAGTTGTTTCATCACTCAGTGGTGGCGGTGGTGCTATATCATTAATCTGTAGAAAAAAAGTTTTATTTTTTATGTAAAATAACCATTATTTTTATAAAGTTAATAAACTATGTCAATTTTTCATAGTCATTGTCCCACCACCTGAACAATTAAAAGAAGAAGAAAAAAAAGTTACATTGCCATATGTCTTTCATAATGACAACTGAACATGTTAAAAATATATATTGTTTTAGTCAGGAAAATGAAGTCTTATTCTTAGAGGATAAGTTAGAACAAGAGAATGATATATAAAACTAATGGTTTTATTCCAAAAATTTTCAGAATAAAAACGCAAAATAGGGGTCCAACTCTAGTGCTTGACCCTCTTGAATAAAACTCTCAATAAAATCCGACCATCGTTCAACCGATGTAGTATGTTCTATGAACCCTTGCTCTTCAGCTTCGGTTAATGGACACGAATCCCATACATCGGTTGCTGGTGTTGGTGTAACTTTCTCGACAATCCGAATTTTCCTATGTCCTTTGGCAACGGATTTGTTTGAAGTGCTGGACGTAGTTGACCTGGACTAAATAAATCATTGTAAGAGAGAAGAACTTTTTTTCTCCTTCCATATCAACAATTAAAGTGCAATTAAAATGCTGGATGGTCCTTTTTAGAGCCCCCGGAGAGGACCTTTGGGAACCGGGAGCTTCCTTCGGGGTAGGAGGATCGAAGCCCTTTCGAGTTGGGGTATCGGACTTCACAACACTGTTCAAATAGAACTTGTGTATTATAACGACCCTAGAGTTTCAGCCTCAAATTCTTTCCGAAAACATCTTTTAAAATGTCCCTAACTGTTTTGTCGAAATAATTGCTTGAAATGACCAAAAACGGTTTCACCCAAATAATGTTTTTTGACATCACTGCGATGATATATTTGGAAATTATTAAAAAACCTTTTTTCCTGTGTTAATATCTTATCGAAGATAAACATCCTGTTATATGAAACCCCACTTTGCAAGGAGCGATTGAAATTCAAATTATATCTGTCGGATTAAAAATTCAAGCGTCCTGATGGGACATTTGATGAGAACCAGATACGTGCAAAAGCTTAGCGCAAAAACATATCCCAGTTTAAGAATAGTTGTTCGATTGACAACAGTGAAATAATAGTTATTTGTTCATATAGTTAGTTTGTTTAAAGAAATAATGGATTATTGCATTAGAAAACATCTTGCTTAAAAGAGAAGTTACAGGTAAGGTTTTATAGAAATGTATGATAAGCTATTTGCTACTTCAGTGTTATAACCATTCCTTTATATACTGCTAATTTGGTTAATGAAAGAAAATGAAATAGGATTATTATAGAATAGTTTAGAAACAAATTTAAGTTTTACTCATCAAAAGTTATGCGCTTGAGAAAATTTACCTTATTTTTGAAAATACGGAAAGAAAAAAAATTATATATATACTTACAAATTCTGACTGGGCTTCTACACCTGAAGTCCCTGGCAAAGCATGAAGGGGGTCAACCTCACGATCTTGAGTAGACTGGGCTGAGGCATTATGAGAAGCCGCCCACTCTCTTTTCAATTTCCTCCCAGGTTGCGTAGAGGTTTGCTCAGAGCTAACACTGGCGTGAGAGGCTCCTGGCATTAAAAGTTGCGTGGTCATTGGCTGGTCCAGAGCATGTATAATTGAACCAGCATATTTGATGATGGAGGGCCTTGCAGCTTGCATCAATGTGGCTTCGTTCCATCTTGGTTTCTTTTCCGGAGGGGGGTAATTGCAAGAATCTTCCTCCTTCAAAAAGGAGGAACCTTAAAAAAGAAGAAAAATTTAATAATGTAATAATAAGCCCTCTTTTAAAGATAAATTGCCCTCGATCCCCATGTAACTATACCCCCTTTAACTTAACCCTCGTGCAACTCAACCTTCCCTTTTAAGCACTCTCTGAAAGTTCCAACTTAATACACAAATTTCTTAATGAAGAAATAGTTTGTTTTTTCACCTTACAATGAACATGCTAGAATTGATACATTGACCCTTTCCCTGTCTTAAATTTTTATAAAAGCCACCTAATCATCTGTTAAACCCTTTTTGCTTTCATCAAATACGTCTCGTTTAATTTGGCCATAAAAAGAAACTCTTGAATCGCGCATACAAGAATTATTTATTTAACTCTGAAAGTTCCAACTTAATACACAAATTCCTTAATGAAGAAATACTTTGTTTTTTTTCACCTTACAATGAACGTGCTAGAATTGATACATTGACCCCTTCCCTGTCTTAAATTTTTTTATAAAAGCCACTTAATCATCTGTTAAACCCTTTTTACTTTCATCAAATACGTCTCGTTTAATTTGGCCATAAAAGGAAATTCTTGAATCGCGCATACAAGAATCATTTATTTAACTCTGAAAGTTCCAACTTAATACACAAATTCCTTAATGAAGAAATACTTTGTTTTTTGTTGTTGTTTTTTCACCTTACAATGAACGTGCTAGAATTGATACATTGACCCCTTCCCTGTCTTAAATTTTTATAAAAGCCACTTAATCATCTGTTAACCCTTTTTACTTTCATCAAATACGTCTCGTTTAATTTGGCCATAAAAGGAAACTCTTGAATCGCGCATACAAGAATCATTTATTTAACAGAAATCCACGCTTTTGAATACCCATCAAATAAAGATAAAAAACACACAGAATGTGGCATTGTTCCATCTTGCCCCCCCCCCCCTATCAATTCTGAGTTTTGGCTAGAATTAGACAAAGCCCGTTTTAATCACAAAGCTTTTTGTTTTCAGATACGTTGTAGTTTGGTTCCAAAAAGGACCCCTTTTCTGTAATTATAAACACATATGGTTTTAATCTCTGTGATAGCAAGAGCCTGTGAAATTTGACTCTCAAAACTGTCACTCTCTTTGTAACACGCAAGCTTTTCATTCAAACCGGAAAAATACAGCACGTTTGGAAAAAGGTTGTTTTCTGAATGATAAAGAACTGTTTTTCAAAACAATTAAAACTTGTAAACATAGCTGTGGAGGAGAGATTTTATTTACATAATAGAAAAAAGCGTGCTTTGCCGTTTCTATCGAATATACTCATTACATTCTTAAGATTTTGTATTGTTGGAGGGGAGGGGGCTAAGTCCCCCTGAAAAAAAAACATATTTATACATTTTTAGATATTTTATACTTGAAAGCCTTGAATTACGTAAAATGGCAGCTGAAACTGCTTTCCCTCTCTTAATCATCTCTTTTACATGCTCTTTCCATCATCCATTTGCTGAAAGTGTTACTCCCAAATATTTAAAATTTTCACTCTCTTTTACATTTTTCACCTTTATAATAAAATTCTACTTTTTGATCGTCATTATTCACGCGAATTCCTCTAAAAGTCACAATCTCAGTCTTTTTAATATTCAACACTAGTTTCTTTCTATCTGAATATTCTTCTAATATACTCAATAAGATTTGGAGCTCCTCTGGTGACTAGCCTATTAACACCGCATCATCATCAGCAAAAAAGCAACAGAGATAATGTCAGGTCCCCTAGTGACACCGTAGGGGCCCCATACCTTTTTTAAAATGGTCAACAATATCATTTATGTACAACGTGAACAACCTAAGCGAAATACTACTACTACCCTGTTTTACTCCTTTTCTAATTTCAAACGGCGACGATAATCCCTTCCCTAAAACTTTAACTATACCAAATGTCTTTCTATACATATCAGTTAGTATCCTAACGAAAAGTCTTGGTAAGCCTACCTTTAACAGTTCTAAGCACAGGAAAATCCTATCAATACTGTCGAAGGCCTTAGTAGTATTTTTTTTTTAGCATTTTCAAAACAGATATCTATTCTACCTCTCTTTTTTGAATATTTACTAAAAGTGAAATACATGGACTGTTTAATATTTAAAAGAAGCAAGCTTTTTAAAAGAGCTAACAGCACAGTGAAAAAAAAGGGCGTAAGTAAGGAAATTCTTCCTTAACTTAATGGCGAGACAAAAAAAATAGATTTCTTTTTATTATAATAATTAGAAAATTTTACTCACCAGAAGTCGCTTAGAATATTCCATATCTATGTAAATGATTGCAAAAATATTGATACTAGTAGATTGAATAAACTATTCAAACTGTAGAAAGTTCTAATCTGAAACCTGAATATATACAAAAATAATTGAATATATTGGCAGCTAAAAAAGACGCACCGGTTTTTCTGACACGGATTTACCCTAAAAAAAAAACATGTATATCATGAAATAGAAATCTAGTCCACGTAAATTATGTCAAAAAACTTGTCCTTCATAGCATATTATGCAAATCCCAAGTAGCACAAGATGGAATATAGTATAATGCCATGTGAGGGAGCTCTGAATCTCTTTGAAAAGGTGTAGAAACGCAAGCAAATAACGTGGAAATTGCTATATGTCTAGGCAAATCCAGACTAGACATACTACTTATGTATTATTTTTTTGTTGTTGTTTACACCAGGGCCCTTCGTATCGAGGGAGTTGTCGTGGGAACTTCGAAAAGGGTTCATTCGATTTAAAATGGAAAGAGCTGATGCCCTTTTTAGTAGTCGAAAGTGATTGGAGGGCAACTAATCTCCCTCCCATGCCCACCCTCCCATTTGCCCATTATGTTTAAAAACTAATTGTTGCCTTAAGATTAAATCAAAATGCATTGTGTTAATGCTAATTCCCAATAAGGCATCTCAGCAGTATCCCAAGAACGACTGAGGGTATTATGTTCAGACTTTCGGGGCTACTTCTGCTCTTAAAATTTAACCAAATCAAAATAGCAGAAGTGTATCCAAGCTATCAAAGAAAGTAAACAGATTTTTTGGGGAATGGTATAAAAATTTCCATTTCAGGTCAACTAAAGGAGGTATGAAACTAAATTAAACACTACTATTTGTGTCCAAATTTTTAAAAGGGAGTATGTTATTAAAAATTGCTGAAAATTTTTCTCCACCATACAAATAGCAGACCAAACTATAAAGTCTTAAAAAAAGAAAATCATTATCTTCTTTTTGCCTGAAAAGACAATGTCAATATAAAACAAACAGAAATTAATTAAAAAAAACTTTTTCCACAAAATAAGTTTTTCAAAGAAAAGTAAAGAATTCCATTATACAAAAAATGAGCAAAAATAAAATCAAATAATCTACCAAGCGTGAAACTATCACAAATCAGCATCAATAAATAAATGAAACCCAAAACAAACAGAAATTGCAATAAATAACCGATTCAAACTCGAAACGAGCAGAAATTAACGTAAGTTGGGCTCAAAACCCCTATGCCTTGCCAAGGCAAGACCAAAATTTGCACTTTACTGAAAAAAATACAAATGAATTTGCATTGTCAGTTTTATACACATATACTGATATTTAGTAATCAAAATGTTAATATTATTTGATTTATTAAAGTCATAAAAGTAAAAACATTTATATTTTTTTCAGTAAAGTGCAAATTTTGTTCTGGCCTTGGGAAGGCATAGGGGTTTTGAGCCCAACTTATGTTAATTTCTGCTCGTTTTGAATTTGACCCAGTTATTTATTGTAATTTCATTTCGTTTTGGGTTTCATTTATTTATTGATGCTGATTTGTGGTAGTTTCACGCTTGGCAGATTATTTGATTTTATTTTTGCTCATTTTTATTTTAATAAGGTTCTTTACTTTTCTTTGAAAACTTATTTTGCGGAGAAATTTTTTTTTAATTAATAACATGTAGCGATACGTTACACGCTGTGATACTTTAACACGTTATAATTCGTTACAAAAAAAAAAAAAAAAAAAATTCGCATGCTGACCCATGGTCTGCGTAGCACAGGTACCGATCTCCTGATTCGATGCCTTCGGCCGGGAGTGCAATATGTGGTTCGCTAAGAACGACTCCGGAAACACAAGGGCCGTTTCATTTGAATAAGAAGCTTTTAAAAGTACTAAAAAACTTTAGAGCGTGAAGAGTGAGGGATTGAGGAGGGGGAAAACCCCTACAAATACGCGATAATTTCTGTTCGTTTTAATTTTTAATGTTGATCCTTACTTTTAGTTGAAAAAACTTGTTTTTTTATTAATTTAATAGAAAGCGACGAGTCTCTGCGTTTTTTTGGTCTCATCCTATAAAACAAATATTCATGGATTTGAGACAGGGCTCAGTTGGTCACAAATCAAAATCTGATCGACTGATCCGATCTGATCACAGACCAGATCATTGTACTCAATAAAAACGAAATGACAACGAGAATAATCATTGTCTTAATCAAAAGATGCTTTGGTCTGTATAGTTCTTGTCTGGATGAATGGAATGCCTTAAGCACAGTTCCAGAGACTAGGGGGGTCGTTTGGGGGTGGCAAGGGGGGCTGTTGCCACCCCAATAATGTGGAAAAAATAGTATACATACCATGCCCTTTGACTATCTAGATATGGATCTCTCTTTCCCCTCCTCCCCCAATAAAAATGCTGGAGATTCGCCCCTGCCAGAGACTGACCATCCAGTCCTCACTTCATAAGCATAAACCCGCTGGCTTATTTTAAAATTTAATCATACAGGTATCATTTAAAGAGCATAAAAAGAGGGTCCTTGAGGCCAGATCCCCCCATTTGCATCAATATGTACATGTTGCGCCTCTTTTGACTTGTAGTCCTTTAGAAGTCCATCAGAAACAAGCTTAATTTTACATAAAAGTGCCTAAACTAAAAGGTGACAAGTGCGCATTGCAAAAATCGTAAACTAAAAATATAAAAATACATACTAAAAATTCTGAGCTCGTTGGCTATAAATTTGAGAAACTCTTGGAAAGGCCCATTTGTGCTTTACTGAAAACGAGATGTAAAACAAAAAAAAGAAACACACTAGTCGTTTCCTATGAACAACATTTCAATGATTAAAATTTTTTGACAAACACGTTTTACTATTTTGAAAATACTCAATTTTTGTCGCTGTTTTCTTCGGTTCAAATCCACTCCTTCCAAATAACTAAGATTTTGTTTAACCAATTGGTTAAACAAAATTTTCAGCAGAGGCAAACTATTCAATTTTCAATGAAGGACAAACTAAAATCTCGTCTTTTGGGGGGGGGCAAACTAACCTTGGTTTTGCTAATTTCTATTCGTTTTCAGTTTTAACGCATTGCTCGTTGTAATTCCTGTTCGTTTTAGGTTTCATTTCTTTACTGATACTCATTTATGTTAATTTTAAGTTTGATACCATATTAGGAAATTTATAGTCGATTTAAGTTTTAATATGCCTTTTACTATTCGCTAGTAACGGTATTTTTACTTCATATTTTCTTTGTCAAAAGAGATATCTGGGTACGGTAATTTTTTACAATATATATTTTTTTTTATTCCAGCTTAGGCTAGGGAACTAAAAAACAGTCAACATGTAAATTAGGCCTTCCTCTAAAAAAAGTGAAAAAAAAAGAATTTCAGACGCCTTAAGTAAAGAATTTCAAACCAAAAGAAATAGTACAGTATTTTCCCATTTTTGCCTGGATTGGAGGGGGAAGTCAGAACTACAATTGGGCTGAACAATACAAAATTAGGAGCATTATTTAGTTCTCATTTAACTATTTACCGTATTTATACAATTATATCCATGTAAATACCATATGACTTGTAAGTAAATATTAAGGTTAAAATCCCGTATCTTGTAAATACATATATGCTAGTGATAATCACCCCCCCCCCCTAGATCGTTTCTGGTACCCTTATAAACATTTAAAGCAAGTCACTTTTTACCAAAATTATAAGAGGTAATTTCCATCGATAAGAGGTTTTCTTCTTCCACTTTCTACTAAATTTTTAAATGTTTATGAAAAAATGTAGGTCTTTCATCAATTAATTATTAGCTAATAATATCGTCAATTAATCGTCAAAAATATCGTCAAATAATACGTCAATAGACCTTTGTATTTATTAAATAAAAAAAAACAAGTTTTTTTTTATTGGGGAGCTGTCCCCTCCTCAACGCCTGGCTCTTTACGCTAAAGCTTTTTATTGTTTAAAAAAAATAAAGTTGTGAAGCAGAGTTAAGCTTTAGTGTAAAGAGTGAGGCGTTGAGGAGGGGACAGCCCCTTTTATATAAGGAATAATTTCTGTTCGTTTTAAGTTCCAATGTCGCTCCTTACTTTCAGTTAAAAAAAACTTATTTTTTTAATTTAATTTCTGAACTTTTTTTAATTAATGCAGCTTTGATTTTGGCTTGCCGTATATGAATAATTAAAACGAAATTTACATATTGATTTTACTTTTTTTGGCAAAATAGCTTCCTCGAAATTTTGTTCTGACGTAACCTACGAATTAACTTACGTATTGAACTTCTATATTCGTACATTTTTATTACGTATATTAGGGAGTTCGCCCCCTAGTCAATACCTCACCCTTTACGCTAAAGTTCGAATTTTGTTCGAGTCACAAACCCCTGAATCACAAAGGCCGGTCAATTAGAATAGATAGCTCTTTTGAAACTACTAAAAAAACTTTACCGTAAAAAGCAAGATATTGACATGTAGTTTCATATACACAATAGTTTCTTTTCGTTTTAAGTTTTAATGTTGCTCCTTACTTTCAGTTGAAAAAAACTTTTCATAGAAAACCCCCTTCATAGAAAATTCCTTTCCCCCAAGGAAACATCCTCAATGGGAAGATTCTCCCCCATAAACCCCTAATCCAATCCCCCCACCAGAAAAAATCCCTCCTGAAAACGTCTGTATACTTCCCAATAACCAATACTATATGTAAACAAAAGGCAAAGTTCATGACTTGCAGCCCTTCCCCCGGGAACTTTGGGGGATTAAATCATTCTAAAAGACATATTTATTAAATTTTCAACTATGCTGAACAAAATTGCTATCTCAAAATTTTGATTGGTGACTTTGGGAAAAAATGAGCGTGGGAGGGGGCCAAGTTGCCCTCCAATTTTTTTGGTCACTTAAAAAGGGCACTAAAACTTTTAATTTCCGTTCGAATGAGTCCTCTCACTATATTCTAGGACTACTGGATTGATACGATCACCCCTGGGGGAACAAAAAACAAATAAATAAACACGCACCCGTGATCCATCTTCTGGCAAAAAAAAACAAAACAAAATTCCACATTTTTGCAAATAGGAGCTTGAAACCTCTACAGTAGGATTCTCTGATACGCTGAATCTGATGGTATGAGTTTGATTAAAGTGCTATGACTTCTAGGGGTTGTTTCCTCCGTTTTTCGAAAATAAGGTAAATTTTCTCAGGCGCATAACTTTTGATGGGTAACTAGAAATCAGCATAAAAATCTGATTCTTTTGATGTATCTATTGATATCAAAATTTAGTTTTTTAGAGTTTCGGTTACTATTGAGCCGGATCGCTCCTTACTTACAGTTCGTGACCACGAACTGTTTGAAATGTGGATTTAAGTGCTCAAGCGGAAATCCTGAAACCCCTTAAATTCCACCAAGGACTTTAATTTTACAATTTGGTTCCAATGATATAAGTAAAATAAGAGTATATATTAATATGATATGGAGATTGTATAAGCCGGTGATTCAATATTTTAACCAACACTCTTGTCAACTTGCTACCCATCAACACAACCCAACGGAGTGTCTTTGTGTTTCTTAGCCGAAACTTTAAAGCTTTTAAAGTTTTTTGGGAGGGGGTGGGGGTGAGGGTACCGGCTGATGGACCATAAATGGAATCTACTTTGGGACAATTAAAATTAGCTGACTATACTGTTTATGTGGATTTTTTGAAATTTTAATAAACTATGGACCAGCTGAAATGCATAACAGATCTCAATGTTTACGTTAATCATCTTATAGCATTATAAGATATAGTATATACCTTATAACATATTTTTTCAACATGATTGGACCTCACGGCATTTGAAGATTCTGAATCCCATTAACCTCATCAAAAACTTAAGTTAAAAATTAAACTTTGAAGTTTCGAAGAAAGAAGACTTGCGGGAATAAGATCCAGATAAATAAGGCTCGAAGAATGAAGCGTACACCCTCTTCCTGCAATTATCCCAGACATAAGAGTTAGAAACCAAGTGTATTAGATAATTTTGTGATTCCAACTTATGGATACTCGGATCTTAATGGATCCTAAGATGGATCTTAATTTAAACAGATAATAGTATTTAAAAATGTACAAAGTTTGATAGAAATATGTTGTTTTTGTTTTTTTTAATTGGGAGTTCCAGGTAATAGCTTTAGACATCAATTTTGTTTATCCAGACTAAACTGATTGACAAGAACTCTTCTATTTTTTTTTTTTTTTTTTCGCCAGAGACAGTCAGGTTGCTCTCTTGCAGATGTTTGCAGATTGGTCATATTTCAGTTGAGCACCACGGTTCGGATTACACATCGTTAGATTCGATTTCCCCGCCATCATGAGATAGACAAGTATAAGAGGAGTTCTAAGAGGAGGAAATCTATTTCGATTTTGTTCCAAGAAAATGTGTTCCAAGATTATTATTAATTAAAATGAAAGATTAATTAAATGAAAATATCTTGAATGTAGACCAAGGTAAGCTGAACCATGAAAGTGGCAAGATTAGAAAATAAAAATAAAGATCCTTCAGAGCCATTGCTCGAATTGAAGTTTCAGAGGCTAAGTTTTTTGTTTTTTTAAAGGGATAAGTAGAAAGTTTGTCGCCCTAAAATGAATCAGTCATCTGTTCTACCACTGTTTACTGTTACTAGAGAGCGACTCGAACTTCAATTCACCATCTCCGGAGGCGAGTCCTGCGGCACTGTACTGTAGGAACTAGTGACAAGATATGAAAGTTTTATTATTTCGAATATTTTAATCATTTTTTTTTGCGTGTTTGAGAGAGAGAAAAAAATATGGAGAGACAAAGAGAAAGAAAGAGAGAAGGAAATTAAAATGAACTGAAATATGGGGGGCCTATCCACCTCACCAACCCCATTTTTTTAATATAAATATTGAATCCCCTCCCCTCATTCTTTGAGAACTAACGCTCTAGCACAATAACAATGACACAACAGTTTTGTTGTCACCATACCTTAAATATAGAAGAGAATATAAAATATAGAATAGAAGAATATTTATATATTCTACATGTTCTCATAAAATATAAAATATAATGAATTTTGACGCATTGTTGGACAAGTTAGCAATCACAATTCAAATATGTCGGTAGTTAATTTAATTGTTTTTAAATTAGGTAGTTGTAGTTAGTTTAATTGTAGTTAATTAATCTCTGTATTGTAATTTCCCTCTGTTCTCAAATGCTTCAAGAAAAAAACGATAGTGAATCTTGTCAATTTTAAATGCTACTTTTACAATTCTACTTCACATACCAATTTTCTCGTCTACTTCATATGCAATTTTATCGCATGTATATAAAATATAAATGTAGAATATATAAAATATTCTATATACAAAATATTCATACAATACGATAATTCATAAAATATACAATTTTCATAAAATATGAAATATTCTGAATATTTTATATGTTCTTAAATATAAAATATAGAATAGATGCGCGTTTGCTTTTAACAATACAATTTTCAGTTCAAAGATTTTAGACGACAATCAGTGAATAAAGTGATTGGCATTTACCATCTGACTATATTTACTGAATTCAAAATCGCTTTCATTTAAACACTAGTAGAACCTTGCTGCAAAAAGAATAGGGTTGGGGAGGGGGCGTCCAATATATAAGGTAATTTATATGTGTTTTAAATGTTAATGTCGCTCTTTAGTTTCATTTGAAAAAAAAATATTTTTAAAACTTTATTTTATTCCAAGTAAAACTGGGGGCAATTCACAAACATATTTAACAAGTTTCTACTAAAAGAAAAAAATAACTGTTTCTAATTTTGCCATATTATAAATTTGAAAGTATTTGAACCTTTAAAAATTTTAAAAATATCCAAAATCAAATATGATTTCATGATTTAAGTGATACGATAAATGCTATTTTCTATCTTAGACAATAAACTTAAGACGTCATGAATATGCAAAATCAAAAGACTATTTGGTCAAAGTTTTCTTACCATTTTCGTCGTGTCGGAGGAAACTTAAACGTTAATCCATATTAAAAATGTTATACACTATAGACAGACCGAAACTAACATTTTCTTGATTAGACATAGATTCGAACCAGAGTCCATGTTCGTCTCGGGAAAGGATGGGAACGAGAACGTTCTATTTTAAACACAGGAGAAATTCCTAGCTGAAATATTTGAGATGAATCAAGTACACGCTCTCATTTCCTAGATGGGGCCAAAAAGATTTGTTCCAATATTTTAGAGAAGAAAAAATTAACGTGGTCAAGTACATTATACTAACAGCATATACGATTAGTTACGGTACGCTATGTAATAGGGGGAACTCCTGAACTTAAATTTGACTTTTTATTAGTGGAATACTTTGGTAGAGTTTTCTTTAGATTTACTAGATATAAGGAGAGACTCAACTTTAGCCGTGAAGGGATCCCAGAATACGTCGTTAAACATTTCGGGCGATAGTGAATATTGAGTTTATAAAGCCATTGCGAATTACATAGCAAAGAAAAAAGAATATTGAGTCTTCAAAGCCATCATCAATTAATTATTAGCTAATAATATCGTCAATTAATAATCGTCAAAAATATCGTCAAATAATACGTCAATAGACCTGTGTATTTATTAAATAAAAAAAAACAAGTTTTTTTAACTGAAAGTAAGGAGCGACATTAAAACTTAAAACGAACAGAAATTATTCCGAATATGAAAGGGGCTGTCCCCTCCTCAACGCCTGGCTCTTTACGCTAAAAGCTTTTTATTGTTTAAAAAAAATAAAGTTGTGAAGCAGAGTTAAGCTTTAGTATAAAGAGTGAGGCGTTGAGGAGGGGACAGCCCCTTTTATATAAGGAATAATTTCTGTTCGTTTTAAGTTTCAATGTCGCTCCTTACTTTCAGTAAAAAAAAACTTATTTTTTTAATTTAATTTCTGAACTTTTTTGAATTAATGCAGCTTTGATTTTGGCTTGACGTATATGAATAATTAAAACGAAATTTACATATTGATTTTACTTTTTTTGGCAAAATAGCTTCCTCGAAATTTTGTTCTGACGTAACCTACGAATTAACTTACGTATTGAACTTCTATATTCGTACATTTTTATTACGTATATTAGTGAGTTCGCCCCCTAGTCAATACCTCACCCTTTACGCTAAAGTTCGAATTTTGTTCGAGTCAAAAACCCCTGAATCACAAAGGCCGGTCAATTAGAATAGATAGCTCTTTTGAAACTACTAAAAAAAACTTTACAGTAAAAAGCAAGATATTGACATGTAGTTTCATATACACAATAGTTTC
>JAQQPU010018567.1:0-17366 GCA_029168905.1 Artemia sp. Kazakhstan ARC1039
GGGGGGGGGGTAATCTTCGGGGAGGGGAAACACCTACAATCATTCTTGTTACCTGCTTTCATCAGCAAGGCCTATTAGGTCAAAATTTAATTTGATAAAAATTAGTAGCCAAAACTTTTGCTGCACCTATTGAGTTTTCTTCTTCAACGTGATTGACACCGCTACTGGGGTCACAGTAGCTGCAACACTTCACACGACATTAGACCCAGTGGTCTAGTTGAATATTTTCATCATGATCACAATGAAAAAATCTACCTCCCCTGTAACACTTTGATTTTAGCATTAAGGAAGGAGGAGGCTCCACTTTTGACACATATTGAGGTGAGTCTAAATTATTTTTGCACATCCTAAAAAAATTATATCAGAAATAAGACAGGAAAAAAAGATAAAAACTAAAATGCCTAGTCTGTAAGACGCCTATAACAGACAAACTATGCTTATAACAAATATGCTTACAAAAAAACAACTACCATTGTAAGCCGCCTATGCTTATAAAAAAGTATATTTCATCCGAAAATAACATTGGTTTTCTTTCCAGACAATGAGATGTAACAAAAGCTTATGACACCAACGCCAATGCCTCCGTGGCTCAACTTGCTACTCCTGCCGGTTGTTCTATCTCTGGTAGAAGACTCAAGAACCTTGATACGAATACCAGGTGATATCGTTCTCGGTGGCCTCTTCCCAATGCATGAGCATGATTCTCGCTTTCGAGATAAGCCATGTGGAGCAGTCAAGGAAGAAAAGGGGGTCCACAGGCTGGAAGCAATGCTTTATGCTCTGGATTTAATTAATAAAGACAAAGATATACTACCTAATATAACTCTTGGAGCTGTGATAATGGATACTTGTTCTAGTGACACTTATGCCCTGGAAAAAAGTATGGAGTTTGTGAGATCCTACATGAATAAGGTAAGTAATCAATCAAAACACGTTTTGAGAATAACTTTTTGGTATTTTCATTGAAAAAAATGAAAACAATGAAATTGCCCGTCCCCCTCCTCTTGATTTTGAAAAGTAATTTTTTTGTATCTTCATCGAGGGATATCTGTTTTCGCATTTTGTTTGAAAAAAAAATCGAAAAATATCAAAATTGTCCACCCCATTGATTTTGATTTTTTGTATTTTCATCGAGAAATTCTTTTTTTGTCATTATCTTTGAAAAAAAAACAACAATATTCCCTCTCCGTTGATCGAAAAAAAAACTAGTTTTTGTTAGGAAACACCTTTTATTAGTATTTTTTGAAAAAAAAAAAACACCGAAAGAACAACATGATTGGCGCCATCCTGGTTTTGTAAAATGTTCTATTTCTTTTCATAGAGAAATACCTTCTTTTTCACATTTTATTTGAAGAAAATACAACAAAATTGACTTCCCGCACCCTATCCTCCCCTCTACTGAATTGAGAGGGTTAGTGCCCTTATTAACAGTCAAAATTGATCGAAGTGCGAATGCCCCCCCCGCTCATCGTTTCCCCAAACACTTCCGATCAACATTTTGATATAGGCATTTTTGAACGTTGTTGAATGGTCTGGAAATTATATTTTTTTTAGTATGATAACCCCCTCACAACCCCCAGGGCTAAGGTTGTAAGTTATGCCCTGGGGGTATATAATGTTCTTATAGAAAGTGTTGTCGTAAGAACTTCAAAATGGGCTCTTTCAATTGGAAATTGAGAAGGCTAGTGCCCTTTTTAATAGTCGAAAGTAATTGGAGGAAGAATCGCCCCCCCCCCACGCCCATAATTTCCCCAAACATTTTCGATTCACATTTTGATATGGTTATTTTGTTCAACATAGTGGGAAGGTCTGGAAATTATGTCTTTGAGGATGACAACCCCCCCCCCATAGCTCTCAGGACAAGGGTCGTAAGTTATTCCCTGGGACATATAAGGCTCTTATAAAAACTTTTGTCGCAGCTGCTTCAAAAAGGACTCCTTCGATTGGAAATTGAGATACTAGTGCCTTTTTTATTAGTCGAACGTGATCAGAGGGCAAATTTTGATATAGCCATTTTGTTCAGCCCATCAGAAAGGTCTGGAAATTATGTCTTTAAGGATAACCCAGCCCTAAGGGCAAGGGTTGTAAGTTATGCCCTGGGGACATATAGGGTTCTTATAAAAAGTTTGGTCATATAAACTTCGGAGGGGGCTCGTTGGATTGGTAATCATAAACTCTAGTGATCTTTTTAAGAGTCAAAGTGATCAGAGGGCAGCCACCCCCTCCACCCTACACACACATCGTATTGTCCCGGAATGCATCTAATAGAAATTTTGAGATGGCCATTCTATTCAAGATAGGCTAAATATCATATAACAAGGTTTTGGGGTGAAGCAAACCCCAGAGATTAGGGGCAAGGGTCGTAAGTTATGCCCAGGGGATATTTAACGTTGTTATGGGAGGGACGGTTGTTTAACTTCAGAAGAGGCTCAGTCTTTCTACCTGAAAACGACTATATCAGTAGTAAGGCATTATAAGATTTCAAGGTAACAATTCCTGAGAATGACCCGAATAATGATGTACACCCAGTATCTTATAACATTAAATGGTCTTGATTAGGCACATAAATATTCGGATAAAACCAGATGACGATAATAGCGATATAATTATACGGATTGGATGAAACAGGTAAAGGGTTGAAATAGCTTACCAACTAAAAGGTAAGTCTGGGATAAAGGTTAATTTAAAAAAACAAAGTTTTTTGAGGGAAGTAAAGAGCGAATTTGAAGCTTCAGACGAACAACAATTACTCCTTCACAGTCTATCTAACACATATCAATAAAGCTAGTACAAATAAACCAAATAATCATATTTCCCTATGTTTATAGGATTATGGAAAACTAGCGCTTTACTGAAAACACAAAACAATATAGGAATTTTGGTACAGTAAAAGTAAACTGAATAAGGCCACTTTTTACAGTATAAAAATAAGGCCTGTTTTTGAGTAATACTAAAGTGTATTTCTTACAATTTAAGATTGTTTATTACTCACTATTGGTATTATAGCTGGTGAAACCCAAATGTTACCTGATAAATCAATCCAATATTTCTGTATGCTGTTCAGTGACTTTGCGGTTATTATAAAATTATTTATTTTTATGCTTATGTTTTTAAAATGATTTTAATTCTATACTGAAAGTTACTGATATCACAGTTGGTATAAGACTAAGAAAAGCTTTATAAACTAGTTTGTTGTTGTCAGGCTACATACTCACTTTTCACTATTAAATCAAATTCCTTATTTTTTATGTTTGGTTGCTGTGTTTTCAGCAAAGCACTAGTTTTCTGAAATCCTAAAAACACAGGGAAATATGATTATTTTGTTTATTTGTACTAGCTTTGTTGATGTAATTTAGATATCACTGTGAAGTGATAGTCTGTTTGCTTTAAGTTTCAACTTCGCTGTTTACTTCCCTCAATTTTTTTTTTTTTTAATTAATCTCCAGAAAGATGGTCAGGCATTTCCTTTCTATAGGCAGATATCGATAATCCAACAAGCTGCGTTGAAGTGATGCTTCTCAGTTTGAACAGAATCTACATTGTGGACGAGAAGATTTTTTCATCCTAGAGATATCCTTTTCCAGAACAACAGAATGGCACGGGAGAGTCTGAAGTGTGACACCGTAGAACAGCGGGTTTTGAATGGAAATTCATTGAGACGCATTTTAAAGAGGAAAGAAGGGATTTATGCTTGCTCACAAAATGTCGCCAAAATTTCATCAATAGTGACCTGGGTACAAATAAGCTGAGATGGCCTATTGAGCTCCCTTATCTTCAATCTGATTCCAAACAATGTCTACACGGCTAGCAACATTTTAACATTTCAAAAATATTTTATTATTAACTAAAACAGGAAAAATACAGCATAATAAAAAAAAGTGCTAAAAAAGTATATTTGATGAATATTTGTGTTGATCGTTTGTGAAACACTTTGGGCTTACCATGATAAGCTGTCTAAGCTGATGTCTTTCGTTTCTACAATTTAACTAGCAAACACTTTCAACATTTTGGACAATCCAGATATAAAGAGTGTAAAACTAAAGACATGAAACGACACTTTCAAACAGTTCGTGGTAACGAACTGTAAATAAGAAGCGACTCGGTTCAATAGTAACCGAAGCTCTAAAAACTGGAATTTTGATACCCATAGATACATCAATAGAATCAGATTTTTATGCTTTCATTAAGTCTAGTTTTACCCATCAAAAGTTACGGGCCTGAGAAAATTTGCCTTATTTCCGAAAAAGAGGGAAACACCTCCAAAAAGTCATAGAACTTTTTTGAAAATCACACCATCGGATTCAGCGTATCAGAAACCCCTACTGCGGAAGTTTCAAGCTCCTATCTGCAAAAATGTGAAGTTTTGTATTTTTTGTCAGAAGAAAGATCACGGATGCTTTTTTTTTCCAGGGGTGATCGTATCTATCCAGTAGTCCTTGAATATCTTAAGAGGGCTCATTTGAAGGGAAAATAAAAGTTCTAGTGCCCTTTTTAAGTGACCAAAAAATGGGAGGGCAACATGGCCCCCTCCCACGCTCATTTGTTTCCCAAAGTCACCCAATAAAAATTTTTAGATAGTCATTTTGTTCAGCATAGTCAAAAATTTAATAAATATGTCTTTGAGGATGACTTAATCCCCCACAGTTCCCGGGGGAAGGGCTGGAAGTTGTGAACTTTGCCCATTGTTTACATATAGTATTGGTTAACGAAGTATAAAGACGTTTCAGGAGGGATTTTTTTCTGATAGGGGGGTTGTCGGAGGAGAGGGTAACGAGGGAGGATCCTTCCATGAAGGATGTTTCCTTGGGGGAAGAGACATTTCTATGAAGGGGGCGCCCGATTTCCCAAAATTTTTTAAAAAACGATCAGAAATTAAATAAAAAAAACTAGTTTTTTCAACTGAAAGTAAGGAGCAACATTAAAACTTAAAACAAACAGAAATTATTAAGTATATGAGGGGGTTCGCCCCCTAGTCATTACCTCGCCCTTTTCGCTAAAGTTTTTTTTGTACTTTCAAAAGAGCTATCTATTCTAATTAACCAGACTTTGTGATTCAGGGGTTTGTGATTCGAACAAAATTCGAACTTTAGCGTAAAGAGCAAGGTATCGACTAGGGGGCAAACTTCCTAATATACGTAATAAAACATACGAATATAGAAGTTCGTTACGTAAGTTAATTCGTAAGTTACGTCAGAACAAAATTTCGAGAAAGCCACTTAGCCGAAAAAGTAAAACTAATATGCAAATTCCGTTTTAATTATTCATGTATGGTGAGCCAAAATCAAAGCTGCATTAATTCAGAAACGTTCAGAAATTAAATATAAAAAACAAGTTTTTTTAACTGAAAGTAAGGAGCGACATTAAAACTTAAAACAAACAAGTATTATTCAGTATATGAAAGGGGCTGTCCCCTCCTCAATACCTCGCTATTTATGCTAAAGTTTGAATCTGTCACACAACTTTATTTTTTAAAACAATAAAAAACTTTAGCGTAAAGAGCGAGGTATTGAGGAGGGGAGAGCCCCTTTCATATACTGAATAATTTTTGTTTGTTTTAAGTTTTGATGTCGCTCCTTACTTTCAGTTAAAATAATTTTTTTTTATTTAATATCTATCAGAATTGTGTAAAGCCTTGCCTTTATAATGGCTTTTCTAGGCAAAGTTAGCAGAGTGAAAACAGTCACTTCAAATGCGCCTGATTGGCCTCTTGAAGATAAGAAACCGCCAATGGAGACTTAAGCTGCTGAAAAAAAAAACGGGTGATTTGGCCTAAAAAGCTACTACTTAAGCACCAAAATCCTAATGGAGAATGAGAATATCCAAGGATCAGCCAGGAACACATCTCAGGATTCTCAATGCAATTCCTCCTAAAAGCAAAGGAAAGCGCCGTAAAAAGATTTTCCACTACTTTGACAACTTCACTACTACTACTACTACTTCGAGCAACTCAATACAGCACCAAACGGCTTGCAAACACAGCTGCGCACGCTCTTTCTCCATCCGAATATATTAAAAGCTTTGCTCTTTTCCCCCTTCCTTATGAAGTCCCAATTTCCTTTTACCTCTCCTTTTGACCCTCCTTGTGACTTAGTTCCAATTTTTTCCTATGGCCTACTCGAACCCCATTCGAGACGACCTACCTTTTGCTTCTCTCCAGATGGATGGTCAAAAAGCACAGTCTACGGCAATCCTTAAAATCCAAAGATTAAAAATCCTTCTCAGCCTTTTGAAGCCTTTTGATCTAAAAAAAACAACCTTTTATGAAAAATTCGAAAGGTAAAAAAAATAGGACGATTTTTTCTGTTTGGCATAAAATTTTGCATAAAGGCATAAAGGAATGATTAATGATCTTTTACTACCCTTTGGTTCCAACGAGCAAATAGTAAATTCTTATAGAAATTCTTAAGAACAAAACTTAGAAACTTGAGAAATCCTAAGAACAAAAAATTGCTAATTTGTTCACAAAATAAATAACTAAGATAAGCATTAGGGCTTTATAGTTCTGTTATAGTTATAGTTATACGTCTAAAATTGGTAATTATCTAAGATTTTCGTGATGTACCCATCTTAGGTCTCCTGAAGTCTAAAATCGGTAATTATCAAAGTTTTTTGTGACGTACCCACCTTAGGTCTCTTGACGTCTAAAATCAGTAATTATCCAAGATCTTTGCGATGTACCCATCTTAGGTCTCTTGACGTCTAAAATCTCCAATTATCCAAAATTTTTGTGATGTACTTTCAAAATTTAAAAGTTCTCAGTTTTGAACAAGTTAAAAAAGGATTACATCCGGAATCAATTAGAGTCCATTGCTAATTCAGTGACTGTTATTTCGTAACATTTTGCTGTGGGTTAAAGTGACCTTGATTCAGGATATTCATTTAGATTTTGAAAAATTCTTACATCCAACACCCAATTGTGAAGGGTGGCTGATGTTTAACCCCCCCCCCTGCCTCCGTGGTGACGTAAAAATCGAGTGAATACCTGTTTTGGTTTATACATTAGCTGGCTGGCGCTGGACTGTTTGAATATTTATTTGGAATAATTTGTTTGGCCTCACGTAAAGATAAGTCTTTTGCTTCTTTCTCTCTTTTTTTTTATCTTGCTACTGATAATCATGGATTTTAAACAGTTTGATCTTGCTCTTGCGAAGTTCAAGGATTATTCCCTCTGGCCAGTAAGAATAATCAAAGCTGGTAAAGATACACGAGGCAAGCTAGTTTATACGGCATTTTGCTATGGATCGCATGATGAATTTCGCCTCGTGGATGCAAATCTCCAAGTTTATGATCCTACCACTGTTAATTTGTCCGCTCCTGCTTCGAAAAAAGCTTTTGAAGAGCTTGCTACTGCGCCTGATATTTACATGAGACTATCAAAACATACCTTGCGCTGAGAGGTAATGATAAGAGCAGAGCAAATGGCCCAGCATTAGCATTATCTAGCAGTATTAGTCCGATACAACAGAAACTTGTAGCTACCCAAGCTGAACTGGATAAAACCAAAAATGACCTGTTGGACAGTATAACTCAAAAAGTTTCGGAAAAACTGGCTAGCTCAGACTCTCTTAAGGAATCGACTGAGCTCATTGCTAGTCAAATTTATGATGCTCTCATGATTGAATTTAACCCCAAGTTTCAGCGAATTGAAAAGTCGCTACAGGGACTGAGTAATGAACTTGAAAATTTAGAGGACAGCCTGAACATGCTTGAGAATAAGTTGGATAGTTATGAACAAGAATCACTACTAGACAGCCTGGTTTTTCACGGTGTTAGGCAGAAAACTGGTGTTGACACTCGTTCTGCTGTGTTGCTAACTATTAATCACAAGATGTCTTTGCCCGAAATTAGTACAAATGTGGTCGTGAACGTGTATAGACTTAGACTGAATAATGCTGCTACAGCTGATTCAACTCAGGCGGTTCCATCTGCTCCAAGGGTCGCTCCGATAATAGTGAAGTTTTCGAGCAAAAGCGTTGCTTTTAAAGTGTTCAAGGCCAAATCCAAGTTGGCCTCTAGTGGTATTTTTGTTGTTGAGTCTCTGACCAAGCAGAGACGAGATATTCTGAATGCGGCGAAAGACAGATTCGGTCAGCGGAATGCTTGGTCTGATCGGGGTTAAATATTGGCAAAGCCTAGTGACGGGACTCCAATCAAAAAGATAAGGTCTCTCGCTGACTGTATCTAGTTGTTTTTTGTTTTTTTTCTGTCTGTTTGTTTTTGTTTTTTGTTTTTTTTACTTTCTCATGGATTGTTTGTTTATTGTCCCTTTTGTTTTTTTCTCTCTACCAATTCACTAGTTTTTGGTTCATTTTTTCCTTCTCTGTTTTTTTTTCTCAAAAATATTGTTTGTTTCTATTTATTTTTGGGTGCACTTTTCGGTATTTTTTCTCTTTTTATTACTTCGGTTGTGTCATTTTTCGATGTTAATATTTTTCTTCTGCATAGATGCCATAGCTCTGCTGTGATCTCGTTAACCTTTGGTCTGGTGAGTTTGGTCGCGGAACGGATCTACCATCCACCGTAAGTAAAATGATTAATTCTTTTGGTGACCAGGGTGATGTCAACTCTTTGGGGGAATGTTTTGTTGAGTTACAAAATAATCCTTTAGATATAGAAAGTATAATTAATAATTCAGTTGGAAGTAGAAATAGGAATTATAATGATCCTAAATCGGTTATTGAAAGTAAACATGTTTCGCAATTAAGCGGTTCTGCCTCTTCTAAACAAGATGGTATTTTTTCTGCGCTTCACCTAAACATTCAGGGACTTTGCTCCTCTTTTGATGAGCTGAAACGGATCGTCAATGGTGGAACTCCGGATGCTATTGGATTATGTGAAACTTTCCTGGATTCAAAAAAGGATATGCTTTTAGATATCCAAAGATTTAGGATGGAGAGGATGAACCGGAAGCAGATGGCGAAAGGTGGCCTTCCCCTGTATATTGCCGATCATCTTGTATATAATTTCCGAAGTGATTTGAGTCGAAATGAGGAAGGAATCTTTGAATCCCTTTTTATTGAGATTAAGTCAGGTTGTAAGGATTTAGTTGTCAGTTTGGTTAACAGATCCCCTAGTGGATCTATTTCTTCGTTTATGAAAATTCTGGAAGAGGTTTTGGACTTAGTCCAAAAGCATCCGCGAACTAATCCTTATGAGGGATTTCAACCTTAACCTGCTGGATAAAAATTCTGCTTCGGCTGCAGATTTTTTGTCAATGATGCTTTCTGCGGGAACCCTACCTTCAGTTTGTGTACCAACCCGAGTTACTGAGATGCATGCATCACTTATTGATAATATTTTTTCGTCACTAGATGTCTTAGATAATTCGGTGATGGTTAGTGATATTTCTGATCATTTCCCTGCTATTTCACGATATAGGACTGCTGATCGATCGCAGCGTAAAGCTTCGCCATCTAATCTCCCATTTTTCTGTTTTGGTGTCAGTGAGATCAGTCTACTTAAGTCTCGTTTGACTGATCAGCCATGGGATAGTTTGGATTCTGAATCGGATTTTAACCGCTCTTTTGATTTATTTTATGATTCAGTAAAAGAAGGTATCCTCGAAGTTTGCCATAATCCAGTGTCTCATACCTCGAAAAGGATAGTACTGCTGAATCCGTGGATGATTCCAGGTCTCCATAAAAGCTGGAAAAGGAAAAATTATCTATGGAAGCTATACAAGGCTTCGTCATCTGCTTCTCATCATCAGCGGTTCAAGGCCTATAGGAGTATATTTAATTCTCTGTGTCGGAAGGCCAAGTCTCAGTATTATCACAGGAAATTTTCTGAGTGTGGAAAGGATGTTGGGAAGACATGGAAAATTATTAATTCTTTACTTAAACCTACTCCCCCTCCACCTTCAGTTCCAACAACGCTGATAGTTGATGGTAAAATTATCCAAGGAGAAGAAAATATTCAGCTAGAGCTTACGTCTTATTTTGCTAATATATGAAAGACGACTGCTTCCTCTGTGAGCTCTACAACTCCTCGTTGCGATTTCAGAGCCTATCTTGGACCCCCATGTTTAAAGTCAATGGTCTTGAACCCTGTTTCAGAGTTTGAGGTAGCTCGGATCGTAAATGCACTTAAAGGTTCATCGTCTTCAGGGCCAGACAGAATTCCTACAAGGGTTATCTGTGCCGTTCTTCCTGCTATTCTGTCACCATTGACTAAGCTTGTCAATCTGTCTTTCGAGAAAGGAATTTTCCTGAATCACTCAAGCGAGCTAAGGTTATAGTGCTGTATAAAGGTGGGTCCCGGAGTGATCCTGCTAATTATAGGCCAATTTCTCTTCTATTTGTTTTCAGCAAAATTTTTGAGAAGGCTATGCTATCCAGGCTTCTTAGTTTTCTGGATGTCAAAAATTTTTTCGATGATCTCCAGTTCAGATTCCAAGCGAATCATTCTACAGAGCATGCTTGCGCATCTCTCTTGAATTTCATTCATTCGGCAATAGATTTTGGTCTTATCCCGGCAGCTTTATTTTTGGATGTTCGTAAAGCTTTTTATTCTTTGACTCATCAGATTCTTCTTTGGAAATTATCGCATATTGGAATAAGATCAAATGTTTTCTCTTGGTTTGAATCATATCTTTCTGGTAGACTTATTTCTATTGATCCGCTTTTCCGGAGCCCTTCTGAATTAGTATATGGCTTCCCCCAGGGATCTGTTTTTGGCCCTGTTTTATTTCTGATTTACGTCAATGATCTGATTTCAGCAGTTAAGAACACCAGTCCTCTAGTATGCTGCAATCTGTGTCATCCGGATGTTCCTTCGTGTACCAATGCTACTTCTAATGAAGATTGCCTCGTTGCTTTTGCTGACGACAGCACTTTTGGGACTCTAGGGAAGACGGAATGTGATATCAGGTCTAATCTGGTGGCAATATTTGAGAGAGTAGTTTCATGGTTTGAGGCGAGTTACTTGGCCTTGAATGTTGCCAAGTCACATTTTCTTATTTTTTCTCGAATTGGTGTAGCTTTCGCTCAACTGACACAGCTTCAGGTGTCACAAGGCTCCTTGTGTAGACCAAAGAATCGGTTGGTCCGGTTTCTTGGTATCTTTCTTGATGAGAACCTTTCGTTTAGACACCATATAGCCATGATTAGGGTTAAGGTCTGACGGTGTTTGGGTGTCATTCGAAAACTCAAACAAACCTTTCCTGGATCTATTCTGAAGCTCCTTTTTTCTGCCTTGTCCAGTCATTTGTCTCTTATTGCCCCATAGTATGGATGTCTACTTTTCCTTCTACACTGCGGTCGCTTTCTGTCATGTATAACAAAACACGGCGTCTGGTTATGGAAACCAACCGTTCTTCACTAAGACCGCTTCTAAGTCTACAGTCTATCTACATTCTTTCTTGTGCATATTTTGTTTTTCATCAGCATCATGGTAATCTTCCGAAATCTCTTCTAAAAACTCCACAGTTTATTTCTGATTCAGCTCCATATAACCTTCGTTCGTCACATAATATCTGCATTCCTCCTACTCCCACTGTGCGGTCAGATTTCAATCCCCTCATCGCTTGTCCTCAGGTTTGGAACTCCTTTCCTTATTCAGTACAGAAATGCCACTTGTTTGGCACTTTCAAGAGGATTCTTAAGGACCATTTAGTTAAGAATCAAACAGAATAAGTTTTTTTTTTTTTTTTTTTTTTTTTTTTTTTTTTTTTTTTTTTTTTTTGTGGAGTTGATGTCCCCTGAATGTTTAGTTTTGTTTTATGGTGGTCTTCTCTGCGCTATGACTCCCAGGCCTCAGGTATGGTCTCTTTTTAATTTTATATATTGTTTGGCGATTGATTTCTTTTTTATGGTTGTTTGGATATATTGTATTATCTTTTTTTTTCATTCCCCCTTGTATCCCTGGCCATGGAGCCTTTTGAGGGGGATTAGGAGTGTTGTGATTGGATTGTATGTATTGATTGGATTATTCAATGTAGGCCTATTTTAATTTTTTTTTCTACTGATTTAGTGTTTGATTTAAACGGTATATATTCCCCCTCTATTACAGGCCTAGGAGCCTATGGGGGATTAGCACAAAGTATTTTCTTGTATAATTAATTGATTATGAATAAATCTTATTTTATCTTACATTACTGTATCTTTATTAGTTCAACTACATTACTGTACAAGGTGGTCTTTTTGTTAAAATTAGAATTACCCATCTTCCCTTATTTTCCAGGTATACATAGTTGTGTGAGTTTCCACTTAACCAATCAAGTTCAATTTTGAAATTTCTTGTAGTTTGACATTGAATGTGTCGCTGCTAGATTTTCACTCAGTTAAAAGATTTATGCGAGTTGTTAGTAATAACATGTTATTAGTTACTTTGATCTAGGTTAGTTTCTGTGAGTTAGCACAAGATTGCTAGCAGCAATTGAAACGACGCAATCAGCCATTCGTCTGCATTCAGATAAAATTACGTAATTGTAATATTGCTTGTGTGATATTATGTCAAATCGCATATTATCATCATGCTTTTTTCTTTACTTCCTTTTCATCTTATCATAGCTAAAAACTAATCATAATAAAGGGCCTATAGAAATGGCATTCTTAACGTTTTTTAGTTATGATCTGCCCCACTTGACTCAGTTTTTTATTATTATTTTCTTCCCATGTTTATTGATTTATTTTGGATTATCAACACAATTATATATAATTATTCTTTCTGTCCAGTATAAGTTGCTTTTGCGTAATGTATTTTTGTTCTAGGATTTGTCTGAGTATCGTTGTGAATCTGGTAAAACCCCGTCGTATGTCCCTCACAAACCAATTACTGGTGTTATTGGAGCCTCATTTTCGACGGTATCAATTATGGTTGCAAATATACTGAGGCTTTTTAAGGTATATTGTTTAGTATACATATTTTAAAGTTTGTTTTATGGAGCGGTGTTTTGATTAAAATTCTCCATTTTATTTGAAGTTATCAGATTTATCTTTCTTTGACTTGTGGGTGGGAAAATCTCCTCCAAGAAACTTTTCTCTCTTTTTACTTGCAGTAGAGTCTTGGATGCTCGGTCTTGGATGCAGTCTTGGATGCTCTGTTGCCAAAGGAATTTGCAAATTCTAAAGAAATGTAATTTTTAGTTCTAGAGGGCAAGGGAGGGATGCTGAATTAATTGCACACTCTATTGCGCACTGGGGAAAAAAGAAGATACTTCACGTTTGGGCTGAAAATTATGACAGCTGAATTTTTTGCTTTCTTAAAATTCTGGAAAGCTTGTGCGTCCTTCTGCTTTATTGAAAAACATTTATGTTCCAAACAATGGGATTTTATTGGTAATAGTTCAAAAAAAGAAGGAAAAAATGACCATTATAGGAAAGGAACAAAAATCTCCTATAAAAATTATAGGTACTAGCTTATTATTCAGAACGCACTCAAGAATCTTAATCTGTAAAAGCCAATTTCATACCGGTTTCATACTTGGGTGATAGAATGCATTGGATTTATATAATTTGGGCTCTATACTTACTTATTAGGGGGAGGGGTAAAGTACTTGGACAGCGTAAAGTTATAAAACACATTTACAGAGGAGCAGATAAGGGGGGATGACTCTTCCCCAAAAGTTCCAAAGCGTCCGCACTGCGTGCCGACGCCTTTGAACTTCGGGCGTCTTTGGCATCTAATCTAACTTATATGTCCACGTCTGTCGGAACATTGGACGATTTATTCGGCAAATTCCTTATTCCTCACCCTCCCCCCAAACTCAAAACCCTTGCTTTGCCCCTGAACATGCCGCCTTTTAAATTATTGCACCCGAGGTTTAAAAAAAACTCATTACATTGTTTCTTTTTTTACTTTTTTCCAGTTTGAAATGTGTTAGAACAACCTTTCTGAACGGGCTTTATGGGTACTTATTTTTCATAGCTTCCTTAATTATCTATAATTCTAGCTCCTAAAATTTTATGTCTTCTATAATTCATATTTCAAGTTTTTATTTTTTGTTACTTATTCTTCATAGCTTCTACACATACATAGTTTAAGAGGTTGCTAAGACAAAATACACTTACTTGTTTGATAAATTAACTTCGTGGCAAGATTTTACGAGAGCACAAATCCAATTTTGGAAGAATAATTTCCCTTCAAAATATATGCAATTTAGAAAAAAAAACGTCTTCGCCTCCATTTCATTATACGTGAAGTTTCCTTTGTGTTTCCAATTCTCTTCTAAGAAAAATGTGAAGATCAGCGCGAAATATTAAATCCTTTATAACAAATGTCGGTAATTTGTAAAAAATAGCAGTCGGTTGTATATACATAAACTGTACTGATAACCTTCCATGTTTGGGGTTGAAGAGTTCTTTGAACTGTTTCCAAAAGTAGATAAAGAGTTGGAAAAGGGTTATTTTGTCAGACAAGCGTCGTATTTTTTTAATTATTCAAAATGCTATAATTATACACTGATACTCCTACCCTACCTTGTTGGCACCTATCCATAAGACTCTCGAAGTACTTTTTGGCCTGATGCCAGAAATAAAAAGCGGTAGATCAACAGCAAAAGCTTCAGGATCAGGAACAATGATAATAGTCTTCTCTAAGCATTAACTCTTTAGCGGACTTTGCGATTTTAGTGGACTTTGAATATATTGTCCAACGATTTTTTCTGAACATTTTAGTGTAAAAAAAACTTCCTAAATGTCAAAAATGAAAAAATCAATTTTTTTCACCCCCTTCCACCCCCCTTAAGCAGCCCCAGAAGGTTTTCCTGGCGGGCGGATGTTAGTTGTTCAGCGGTTTCTTCTGAACATTTTGGTGTAAAAAAAACCTTTTGTTGCAATTTTTTCCGGGTCAATTCGCTTTTCTCCGAACTTTTACTGGACTATAATTCTTCTCTAAGCATTAGCTCTTTAGGTGCTGTCGTCCCCTTTTTGTTAAACGTCGGATTATTTACAAGTAAAAGTACATGCACTATATGTCAAGCCTAAGCCTGCCTAGTCTCTGACAATCGCTATCAGGGCCATGTTAACACCTCAGAATTTTTCTTGTTTAATGAAGATTACAACCTATATTGTCAGGGGTGCCAATTATATAGGGTTAAACAGAGGGGTGCAAACAACCCGAATTTTAGAAAAATACTCATTTTGCGTATCTTTAAAAAAAAAAACTCCGTTTCCTTAAATTTGAAAAACAATTTGTTTTTATTTTCATTAAAAAAAAATGCAAAAAATCCTTGTCCTCCCATAATATTTTCGTGAATTGGTGCCACTGTGCTCAGGCAGATCAGATGTTCTTTCAACCAAGATCATAAGGGACCTAAACGGAGATTTTTTATTCCTAATAATAGCGAGTCTTGAATAAGGCTCTATATTTATACTCCTTAATTTTAATAATGGCTTTAAAATAAGCTTTCCAAATTGAAATGACCTTTTTAATAGGTTTTCATATTCTAGACTTTCCTTATTTAAAGTACAAGAATTATGCCAAGTCGCTCTAGCTGAGTGAATTACTTGTTTGTTTGCTTTTTTGTTGTTTTTTTTACAACTTACTTGTTTTCAAAAGAAATTATCGGATTTGAAAAACTGGTGATAGGCCCCTCGAGCTTAGGGAGCCAGTTTATTTCTAAGCTCAACTTATTGCTTCTTCTTATTTGTATTTTTCTTCTTTTTTTACCTTCTTCTTTGTATTTCTTCAGTTTATTCCAGATTTTTTAACTTGTAATACTTCTAACAGACCATTTCGAAGCATTTTGAGGACAAAATTCCCTTGAACACGATTTATTAAAATTAAACTAACAATATTTGTTAAATTTAACTCTTATGTAAACTAGGGTTTAACTGGGGTTTAACCTATGATTCAATATAAAAATCTTGAACTTTGGTAATATTTTTGCCAGTTTGGAAAAATGTCGGAAGTCTAGCACGTTCAGTGTCGTCAAGTTCCTCCGACCTTGACAGCTGGCACGATTTTCTTAGCGTGCCAGACTGAAAAATTTCTCCCTAGCTCATCTCCCTCCCTTGACCAAAATATTATCAGTCCTGGTCCTTTTTTTCTTAGGTTAACCCTGCATGTGAGTCTTCATCCAAATCTGTTCCAACAATTTCAAGTTTAGGTTTTATACATTTGTTTACGTGCAATACTTGGCCCTGAATCAATATCATTTAGATTAGCCTATTATTTTGAAGCTAACAAACGGCTCAAACCCAAGTTATATGTTTATTTATGTAGTATTCTTGCCAAAGTAAGAGAAAAAAAAACCCTGTACGGTGAAAAAGAAAAGGCATTCCATCACGACAAATAAATAAATTTATAAGGCATTAAAACGAATTTTTAGCAAAATTTAACTAAATTATAATGAACAAAGAATACTAACTTTTAAGTTTGCTCGTTAGACATACCGTAATTGTCATTATAGCAAAATTGTTAGTATAATATTTGTTGCTTCAACTCTAACTAGCTAAGTTTTTGAACTTACTTGAACTTATAGTAGAATGGCCTTATTGAGTCGTGACAGGACCACGTGGTTTATGGTTTTCTCAGTGAGAATGAAAAAACAGGAATTTTCTCACTTGAAAAACCATGAATTTTCTCACATTTATGGTTGTTTTCATGGATGGATATGTGTGTTGTTCGATTTATTTGATGTTTTTATGGTCTTTGTCAGTGAGAATTTGAAAAACAGAAACTTTCTCACTTGGAAAACCATAAACCACGTGGTCCTGTCACGAGTAGCACCTGTGCTGTCGACCTCAATTCACCTATCGTGAATCAATAATTCCCCTCAGAAACAACAAATTAATTTCCCCTTTCTTGACAGATCAATCAATCAATGACATCATCTGTCAGACTTTAAAAATTTTCGCCTAGAAACATTTCTCCAGGAATAGATCCAAATCATTAATGTCTTTGCCTCGGGAACAGTTCTACTGGTCGAACTCCAAAAGATATTAATAACCAAAGGCCATGGAAACAATTCTCCAAGAAACATCTTAGCGATGAATTCTTTTAGCGCGCGAAAAGGTTTCTTATTAATTTGAAATGCGTTAGCGCAGAGATGCCAAACAAAAGGAACACGCTGAATTTACGTTTAGGGATTATTTGGGCGAAACCGTTTTAGACAGGTTATGGAACTATTTCGGCGAAACAGATAGAGACATTTTAAAAGATGATTTTTGAAGAGATTTTAGAAGAGAATTTGAGGGTGAAACTCTGTGGTCGTTATAATACACAAGTTTCATTTGAACAGTGTTGCGAGGTCCTCTAACCCAACCCCAAAGGGTTCCAATCCTCCTACCCCAACCCCGAAGGAAGCCCCCGGTCCTCAAAGGCCCCCCAAGCTCTCAAAGGGCCACCGGCGCCCTCAAAGGCCCACCCAGACCCCCAAAGGCCCATCGAGCTCCCAAAGGACCAACGGGGTCCCAAAGGCCCTA
>JAQQPU010018568.1:0-17364 GCA_029168905.1 Artemia sp. Kazakhstan ARC1039
TTCTGTATCCAAGAGGCGACTTCAAGAAAGAGTTTGTTACTTGCTTATAATTTTTCATAATTATTTGAATGAAACTACTGTATTGTGTATCAAAGAGGTGAATTCAAGAAAGAGTTTCTAACTAACTTACAATTTTTACATAATTTTTTGAATGAAATTTCTGTATTGTGCATCCAAGAGGTGAATTCAATAAAGATTTTGTTACTTACTAACAATTTTTTCATAGTTTCTTGAATGAAATATCTGTATTGTGTATCCAAGAGGTGATTTCAAAAAAGAGTTTGTTACTTACTTACAATTTTGTCATAATTTTTTTTTAAGGAAATTTCTGTCTTGTGTATCGAAGAGGCAAATTCAAGAAAGAGTTTGTTACTCACTTACATTTATTTCATAATATCTTGAATGAAATTTCTGTATTGTGTATCCAAGAGGTGAATTCAAGGAAGAGTTTGTTACTTACTTACAATTTTTCATAATTTTTTGAATGACATTTCTGCATTCTGTATCCCAGCGATGAATTCAAGAAAGAGTTTGTTACTTACTTACAATGTTTTTTATAAATTCATGAATGACATTTCCGTATTTTATATCCAAGAGGTGAATTCAAGAAAGAGTTTGTACTAACTTACAATTTTCTCATAGTTTCTTGAACTAAATTTTCGTATTGTGTATCCAAGAGGTGAATTGAAGACAGAATTTGTTACTTACTTACAATTTTTTCATAATTTCTTGAATGAATAGAACTATTCTACAGAATAAAGACGGGTTAAGCTTAAAGATATTTATTGCTTAAACATATTAAAAAAAAAAATTTTTGAAAAAATACATATTTACGTAAAAATAATACTTAAAGTTCTCTGTTAAACATCCACAAACGAGGATTCCATGATATAGAATAATTTTTACCGTGTCTTATGCACTTATCGTGATCAGGTATGTCCCTAAGTAACCACTGCACAAAGAACCTAACCTTGTCTTCAGGACATGAGTACTCCCTTCAAATTTAGGACACTTCAATTCTTCTAAATTGAAAAGCAGAATTCTCGGATCAAGTTTCAAATTAATAATTTATCTGAAGGTATGTTATCCTTTATATATTGTGCTTCAACCCCGAAAAAGCTGCTAATTTCACTGACCTTTTCCTGAACATTTATCAGTTCTTGACCACTTTTATAATGTGGTGTAGTAGCTCTATCGTAAAATCCCAGTCGGTTTAAAGGGCGTAATGTAGTACATCATACTTAAACATATTATAGTTCACTATCCAATGATAACAGTCAGTTTCTTCGAGTTCCATATACAATAATAAATATTCGCATTCAAACAAAACACCACAAGGTGATTTTTTCAAACCAATAAATTCTCTGTCACATAGTCCTATCATCCTTGAAGCTATTAATGTAATATTTAAACAGAGAAGTACTTCATCAAACTTTTATACCTTTGCTCAAGGTTAGAAAGACTTATGGCTAGGGGGAGGAGTCTTAAAGCCATAAGAATTCATTGTGGGGAGGAGTCATAAAATTCTCGATATCTATTGCATGCAAATGAAGCCCTGAAATTGTTGCATAACTGAGCTTGTAAAATATTACACGTTTGTTAATACCATCATACAAATTTTAAGGTTTTGAATTCGTTCCATAAAATGATTCATCATGTTTTCTCTTTACATGACGCTTATTGCGTTTCCGGGTCATACACAACTTTTGGTATGGTTTCAGTTGCTTATTGTATATGAGCAAGCAAAGAGTACGATTGGTACAACCACAAGCAAATTGCATGTCATTTTTTCATAATTTCTTGAATGAAATGTCTTTCTGGTGTATCCAAGAGACGAATTCAGGAAAGAGTTTGTGAAAACTTTATTAAAAACGAAATATTATTAATAGAATCATCTGTATTTTAAATTTGGATGTTCCTTTTTCTGAAAACTGAAAACTCTCTCTGCCTGTGTGTCTGAACAGGTGCTTGCTTGTATGTGGAGATTTTTGAGACAAAAAAAATCAGCTCCTCTCCCTCAGACTTTGGTAAAAGTTCTTTTAACCTATCTAATTTTCTAATATATCCTCTATGAGCCTGCTAGTAGTAGTATCTATATTTTTGAAAATACCTTTTCTTAAATGTCCAACTTTTTAATAAATATCCTAATCGTTTAAGGTGCTAGCGTACAATAAAAATAATAGAGATATAACAAAGTAATGGATAAAATATTTTTAATGAAGTAATGACATGTAGAATATTAATATAAAAATATGTTTCATACACTATTATACATTATTAACAATGTTGAACAACTTTATACATTCTGAATCTGCTTCATAAGATAATTCATCGTATTCTCTCTTGATACTACCATCTGTAGAGATATCCGTCTTGTCAATGTCTCTTTTTTAGATCTTTCTTTTCAGCTATATCGAACCTCCTCCTTTGAGAGCTTCCTTGTGCTCCCAATCTTCCTTGTAATGGAGAGGATGTCCTTTGTTTGTATTGTTTCTTGTGATATTGGTCACTCTCTTCCACTGCAAAACTGATGAGCCTACTCTTTTTGTCAACATTTCACAAAAGATTCTTCTTCTCATTTCTTACAGATTGACCTCTTCTATTTCATTTTCCATGATTTCTAAATTTGCTGTATTAAACTCATACGAATTACTGAAGTAATGATAGTGGCCATTACAAATAGCACACTCACAATAAAAAGATATTTTTAACTCAACACTTTGATCCATGTTAAAATCTGCTATGTAGTTGATTGATGTAACTTTAGTTCTCAAATGGTACAGCCAGCTGGTGTCAATAACCGGCCATAGAGTAACACAGGGAAAGCCGTGTCGTGTCTATGAGGAAGCATAAAGTATTATTGGTACAGCTGCAAGCACATTTCATGTCATTTTGAGAAAAAATTGGAGGGAGGGGGCTAATTTGAGCTTGGGGAGAGGGAGTCCTTTGAGTTTGAGGTCATTGGTTGTTAGAGTTATTTATGATTGCGGTCGTTGATGGTTCAAATCCATAACCATCTAACTAGTTGATTTCTAAGGATTTCAAAGATTGTCATGAATTTCTATATCAAAGTTATTTTTTCTTGGTATCTACAACTTTATTAGTTTCAATTTTTTTAGTATTCTCCATTGCTATATCCACTCTTATACTTGAATTTTGTGAATGTTATCAGATATATCCTTGAAAAGATGCTGGTGCAGGATTGAGGGTTAAATATGAAAATATTTTTTCCAAAATAAAAAAGAATAATTTAAAAATAAAGTTTGTCTTTTACAACTTTTAGCCTGTAAATAGATAATTTCTAAGAACACCATATCTTTCCATGTCTAACTGAAAGGAAATCATAAGGGGTTAAATATGCTAATATTTTTTTCCAAAATACAAAAAGAATAATTTAAGAATAAAGTTTGTCTTTTACCACTTGTAGTCTATACACAGATATTCACTAAAAACACCCCACCTATCCATGTATAAATGAAAGGGAATAAAATAGTGATATGCTGACATATCTTGAAGCCTTATTGTTGGATACATGAGTCCTATAAATGGGTTAAATATGTAAACGTGAATATTCAAAAAAATGAAAACCCTCAATCTGTTTCGTCCAAATAATCCCCTGCAGATTATCCGAAAATTTAATTTCTATGTCTATAGTTCGTGCATTATTTAAGAACAATTAACCTTACTCTGCGAAAAAAAATTCTTTCCTGAGCCATAGTTTTCCCATTATTTAATTACAATTCAACGTTTCACGAACGTTTTCAGTCAGTATCGCATTTTCTGCATTGACCAGAATTAAAGATGAAGTGATTGAAGGATGGTGATAATTTTCTTTTTAATATTGATTTTATTGCTGGATGTTTGCAAGAACAGCTGAAGTGGAAGTGTCTAAGGCTAGTAAATAAAGAATTCATAATCAGGAAACATTTAGGTCATGAGGGACTTTTAAAATGATAACATTCTAAATTGTAATATTTGATTATGTTAAGCAAAAAAGTGTCAGAATCTAACGTTTAATTCGTTCGTTTGTCGAACTCCCAAAAGATGAGCTCTGAAAAACGTTCTGATAACTTTTTTCTTACATATTTAGCAATCTTAATGGAGCCTCTATACTGAAAATTGAAACTTGTGTATTTACAGTGACCACAACCTAGAAGTTCTAACTTTTTCCTGTCCAAATAATTCATATAATGTCTCAATCTCTTCCCCCAAATAGTCCCCTAAAGTATCTCAATCTGTTTCACCCAGATACTCCCTAAGATGTCTCAATCTGTTTCTCCCAAATAATCCCCTAAAATGTCAATTCATCTCTGACGGTTCCTTTGTTTTGGCAACTGTGCACTGACACATTTAAAATTCTCAGGAATCGATTCCCGCGTTAAATATATTCAATCTTTATTAATCTCATTGTATCTCGTTTGAACTTCTGAAAATTATTTAAGATGTCCTAGTTACACTATTAAGGCTTCGAAATAATAATTCTAGAATTTATCTCTTATCCTTAAGAATTTTAAATTACGTATCATTTACACACTAGAATCTACAGGCTTCATCTCTCTCCCTAGTTGAAGCCATAATCATTCCCCTCTAAATCTATTACACTTAGAAACATCTTAAATCTAGGTTTTAACATTACAGTAAGTCAGGTCTGATGTCATTCCCATTCGTCTTGTAGCTCTCTGAATGGCATAGAAAAAGGCGTGTGATTTTTCATAAATTATGTATAGTTCAAATTCAATGTGGCCTCTCTACTGATCTTGATGGAATTTCTGGTTTCAGTTTTCCATATTTTCTTGGCTTTCTCCCATAGTTCAGATTTTTAAAGACTAATTTTAAGACAGTTCTTGCGAAAATCTTTGGAAAGTTTCCTAGACTGCTAAATAGTTGATCTTCTATATCAACTGAATCCAAAGTAGGAGTTAGAGGAAGACTGGATGGATTAACTCCAGCTAAGTTTTCATTTATGGATTAATAGACTATAGCAAACTCTATCATCCCCACAGAATTACTTGTGAGATCATAGTAAGACCGTATGCTCCCCTCACTCTTATTATCTTTGTCATTCAATCCCCTCATATAATACAATTTTACAAGTATATTAATTTCTTATTCGTGATCAGCTAGTTTGTTTAGCATACACACAGCTTCTCTAATAGACAAGCATTGTTTGGGAGCAGTTTGTAAACTAAAATATTACATCAGTTTCAAATCTATAAGACATTTGTGGCAACGACACGCCTACCATTCCCAATTGGGAAAAATTTAATTATCCAATAACGCCTTCTATTTTCTAAATGTTAATCCAAAAATAATCTTACAAGAAATGAGTTTTTCTAAGAAAAGTAAAGAGCTTCACAAAGCCAAAAATGAATGGAAATAAAGTCAAATAATCTTCCAAGTTTAAATCTACCACAAATCGCTATTAATAAATAAATAAAACTCAAAACAAATAGAAATTAAAATAAATAGCTTAGTCAAACTAAAAAAAAAGCAAAAATTGACATTAGTATGGCTAATAATACCCATACCCTCTCAAGACCAGAAAATAATTTGTGCTTTACTGAAAAAAAGAAAAACAATTTACCGTGGATTGTCACTTAAATTGACAAATACTGATATTTATTTCCTATATATTGACATATACTGATATTTATATTTATGAAATATATTTATGAAATTATATTTATAATATTTTTTATTTATGAAAGTAACAAAAGTGACAACATTCAAAACGTGCTTTGTCTTCAGTAAAGTTGCAAATTATATGCTGTTCTTGAAAAGGCATGGGGTTTATTAGCCGTACTACTGTTAATTTTAGCTTGTTTTGAATTTCACCTGGGTATTTAGTTTAGTTTCTGATCGTATTGAGTTTCATTTATTTATTGATTGTAGTTTGTGGTAATTTTATTTGACTTTATTTCTTCTCATATGTAGCTCTCTATTCTTCTTCGAAGAACTTATTTTTTGAAAAAAGTTTCTTTAATCAATTTCTGTTTTTTATATTAACATAGTCTTTTCCATGGAAAAAAATGTTCTATGTTTTTTTAAATTTTCCCTATAATAATCTATAGTTTGGGTTGGTATTTGTACCTCGGAGAAACTTTTTAACCATTTTTTATCCTAACACAAACAGTATTTTTTTTTTAATTTAATTTCAAAACTCCTGAAGTGGCCGTGAAAAAAAATTTCATTCCAAAGAAATTCTATCTATGGTCTTTGATAACATGGATACACTTACACTTTTTTTATTTATTTAAATTATAGGACCATAAGAAGTAATAGCTTTAGCCCCGAAAATTTTAACTTAACACTCACAGTTCGTTCTCTGTATTTCTGAATTGTCTTCTTGGCAACCATAAATACAATGCCTTTTCATATTAGTTTAAAGCAACATTTATTTTTAAAGCATAATGGTCCAATTGTGCGATTTTGGGATTTGACATGCTCAATGTCCCTAACGATATAGCTACTTGACCGTTCTACTATGCTGAACAAAATGACTGTCTCAAAATTTTGACTGGATTCGTTTGAAAAATGTATGGGCTTAAGAGAAAAGCTGCTTGCTCTTCAATCTCTTTTTATTCCTAAAAAGGACACCAGATCTTTTAATTTTAATTAAAATTAGCCTCTTTATATTGTCAATGATACTTCTAACTATTATAGATTGGTACTGCCTATTATATTGCTTATATGCCCTTTTGGAAACCTGCATACATACTGTTTATTCGTCTAATTGATACTCCTCCTTAAGTTTCCCTAAAAGTTTCCCCTTAATACCCTTAGCGTCATTAGTTACAATAACTGTTGTGGTAGTTTTAAAATTATACACTTAGTGCCTTCTGGCTAATTCAAAATTCCGAACAACTTACTCTTAAAGGTCGAACTTGATACCATTATTTGTTCTTCAGGTATTACTTTGTCCCCTTTTTGAAAGTCTACATGCTCAAATTTTGTTTTGATTTATTTAAACATTTATCTAAATATTCCTTTAAGGCTTCACCATAATAACCTTAGATTGAAGAGTAGCAATAGTTATAGCATCAGTAGTAGCAGTATGCGCATAGCACTTTACAAACACTGAAAGTTTCAGCTTAATACCATCAACTGATCCTGAATCATATCTGATGGTTCCGCTTGGCAACCAGAGTAGGTATAGTGTGTTTCGAATTAGTTTCCTTTAATTTTTATACATCCCAAATTTTTAACCTTAATATCCTTAGCTTGAATAACTGTAGAAGTAATTTTAGCAGTATAGTTAACTGTAGTAGCCTACGTTTTAGTGGCAGTAGTAGTACTAATAGTAACAGTAGTAATTGTATGAGTAAAAGCAGTAGCATTAGGATGAAAATATTTTCTTTTGGTTAGTTCAACATCCCTCAAAACAAGCCCTGTTAGTTTCAACTTCACACACAAAATATTCCTAAGATACTGCTTTTACAGCCTTTTGACAACCTGTATACAGACGGTGTGTTGTGATTCAGTTTACTGCCCATCTCTAAACTCTTAGAAAATTTCCTCTTTATACCATTAGGCATTGTTGCAATAGTAGTCACAGAAGTAGTATTGATATTACTAGTAATAGTATTAAAATATTGCATTTCGATCTTTAGAACATCCATCTCATCAATCCCTCCCGTGGACCCCCATGGAATATGCTCCTTGTGGCTTACTGGTCTCCAATCCATTTCGACTTATAAATGTCAAAAATCCCAAATCTCATTGAACCTTCAGATATATACAGAATTAGTTCTAAGAGGGAGACGATAGGTGGGTGGCTTTAAAAAATATGTATAGCCCCAGGGCCGCATCCAGGATTCTTTTTCGGACAGTGGTATGTCAGTATTTTCTTGAAACTCATCAAAAATATGAAATTGATATTTAATCCCTCTTGATTTCCAGCAAAATTCTGGTCTACGCTGTTATTATGAAATTAAATAATAGTATTTAACGTCATAATAAGCAAAAATGATTCCGGATAAGGGTTGAACTACACTTTTCACACCCCATATCAAAATCATGGTAAATAAAACTTCCTTAGGGGGCTTATTGCATCAGAAATTGACAGCTCTAGTCCTTATGTAAAAAGTCAAAAGTGATTGGAGACCAACTGGGTGCAATGGATAATATTCGGGGTAAGATTCTGTGTGCGTGGGGGTATTTTCCTTCAGGATACTTTGTAGAGTTATTTTTTCCAGGAGAAATTTTCTATTTAGGAGTATTATCTAGAATCAATTTCAGTAGGGGGGGGGATATTTTATTTTTCTTATTGTTTTTCTGGTTAAATTTAAAAAGAAAATCTTTACAGAAAACCTATAATAATAATAATAATTTAATTACCCACCATCTACAAAAAGATTATAGTGGAGCACAACAAAAAAGAAAAAAGATACGAAACTCAAACAAATGCAGGTGAAAAACGACGTCTCATCAATCTGACTTTGAACACTGAATTGTCCCGAATGGTCGACCATTGCTTGGATGGCTCCGGAAGTCCATATTTTTCCAGTCGAGAATTCCGATATCGCTTGGATATATATAGTAAAAATTTTGCATACTTATAGTAGCGTTTTCGGATTTTTTCGCAGTCTCTCACTGTCAGCACATGGGATGCACCGGCAAGGTAGATTACATGTGGCTGGCAAACTGAACGATAAATTGAGGCTAGAGATTTCCTGGAATAGCGTCCGTGATTCGGCACTACAGACCCGTAAGAACGTTTAATGGTGGTAGTTGTTTGCTTGACGATGGATTGCCTGGTTTTACCGATCGTTTCTGCAATCATGATACCCAGATATCGTAGCTCAGACACTGCAGGAACTGCATGATTGCCGAGGGTCACAGATTAACTTTTAGGTGCGTTGAAGGTTAAAAACTCGCACTTCTCTATATTGATAGAGAGCCCGATAGAAAGAAAGTCACTGTGGAGTCAACTCAGGTTATCCTATAAGTCAGCTTTCGATCTACTGAGCAGAAGGACGTCGTCAGCGTATGCAAGGTAAGACAGGTCGGTACCGTGAAGTAGAAGGGAGGGCGAGATGCGGTCCAGAATCTTGGAAATCGCATGTTTGAAAATGAGAGGACTAAATACGCTCCCTTGCCTCACGCCTCTTTTGATTTTGGTGGGATCTGATGTTCTATCTTTCCATTTGGCAGAAACTATTGAATTTTCAAACCAGAATTTCAATGTTTTCACTATGCTCGCACTTACACCACTCAGCAGTAGAGCACTCATTGCTTGCATGTGGTTGACGCTGTCGAACGCTTTTGAAATATCTATAATACACATATAGACAGGTGACTTGTTTCTCTCTGAGTCGATAAGTACATTAGCAAGAAGGCGATGAGCCTCTGGACAACCGAGACCTTTCTGGAATCCAAGTTGATTATCCTCAAAATCTCCAGTATCCAGCTCGGAGAAGATCACATACTCAAACACTTTGCTCAGGATGCAAGAGACTGTTATGGGTCTGTAAGATTTACAGTTATTGGGATCTTTTACTTTCTTGTTGATAGAAGGGATGACTCCTTTCAGGAAAATTTTTGGTACAAAACCCCTGGTAATGCACATCTGGAAGATAAGCTGAAGGTGGGAATAGAAACTTTCAGGTAAGTGCTTGAGATGTTTTGTTGTGAGACCGTCGCCATCTGTCCCATTTTTTCCTTTGGAAAGTGCCTTTTTGACCGCGATTTTGATCTTTTCCAGGGATATGGGAACAACACAGCGCTGTCCCGAGAAGCACGCAAGCCAGCTGGTGACTTCCTTTTCAGACTGGTTGGTTATGGCAAGATTCTTGTCTCCGTATACCGAAGTATAATAAGAGTGCCAGTCATGCAGTGTCAGGGAAGTATTAGGTGCACGGTCGTCCGGTCTAATTAGACTTCACCATGATTTCTTGTTCTCAGTGAACTGTTGCCCGATAATACGGTACTTTTTCATCTCAGCTTTGTATTTGCGTTTTTTACTCCGTTTCAGCTGGAATACAGTCCCGCGTAACGGTCTTCCGCAAGCAATCCAAATGTTTAGCCACATTTTAGCACGTCATTTAGCCGTCTGGAGTTCGATGGATTCAGACCACATCGGTTTCTCTGTCCCGATTTTGACTCTTCTTGTAGGAACCGCTTTTGATTCTGCAGCCTTCAGAGCGTGGGTAACCTGATGATAGTAAGTGTTGAGTTCAATAGAGGCTGCCATGTTGGAAGGACCAGTACAGAGTAGATGAAACGGAACTTGTATGCTACTAAGGACAGAAGCAACAGTGGCAATATATAGGGCAATATTACATTTCTGCCAGTTTTGCTTGTAGACCCACCTTCTGGAACAGGCGTTATTAGTGCTCTGTGCTGAATGCAGGTGGAATGAACTTCCGGCATGGTCACTAATCGGATCGTCAGTACACACTGTAACTGGAAAACCAGGGATGGATGTGGACGAAAGTACATGGTCAATATTTGACGTATAACCACTAGTATGGGTGTACGTAAAATCCAGGGACTTCGGCCAGATATTGTAAGAGGTTGGGAGGCAGTTTAAAAAGATGCCAGACAAGATATTGTCCTTGGTAGGGTCGCAGTTGAGGTCTCCAGCTATTAGCCACTTACTCCCACTACGCTCAAGAGACTCCAAATGTCGTCCAAGGGCATCTGCTGCTTTTGAGAATTTCGTTAGAGAGACAGCATTGTTGTAGTTAGTGGGCATGTATACATTGATGAACTCAATTCCCTCAGCAGAGACACATAATAGATTACTAACGTATCTGTATTAATTGTAACGTTCATAGTAGTATTGATACAACACTAATATGTTCTTATAAGCAATCTTATATCACGATTTTACATCACTCCCAACCAAACATGGGGAGGAATTCTTTCCAATTTTCTTTGCCTCAAATACTCTTTATACTTTATAATTTATCTGATTCTTTGAATTTAAATAAATCAAACTGAAAATCTCCCTAACTTTAAATGCTTGCAAAATCTAAAACGTAGTTGAAACCAATATGAGGAAATTCTACTTCTCTAATTCAAATTTAAAATCAAAAGCAGATTCAGTAATTTATTCCAAAGTTCTACTGTTCACTGGCCGATAAAAAACTCAATTAATTATTGAAAAATTATAACCACCTGTTTAAAAGCAATTTTATATGCAAAATGATGGAACTTTTTGGTAATGCTATGATTTTAATAAGTTTTAACTACGAACCATCTATAAGGACAACTACAACAAATGGAAAATCTCCAAGCCAAAAAAATATATTTAAAATTTGGGTTTGTTTTAGTAGAATTTATAAACAATTTTATCTCAAGGCTAAATTTAGCCCAAATCCCCAAAAACGTTGGTTCAAATTGCTGCCACTAATGGTGGTATTTATTTCTACTATTGTTTAACCGTACCATATATTACCGTTTAGTGCTGTTAGAGGCTATTGGGGAATGTTATGCCATATACATTAATTAAAAAATCGCCTTCTGATTAACTAACGTCCTTAGCCAATATCCACCGAGGCAGACACTGGAAGAGGAAAACCACTGCTATGATATTCTCCCTCTCTCTAAGGAAACATGACCAACCTAGCTGAAAAATCTTGCTCTGCTTTTTAACTTAGCGTTGGTTAAAAAATGCTCTCTCAAAATATGTGAAAAATTGCTCTTTAATTATCGTTGAAAAAAGAGGCAAACCTATAAAACAAACTAAACCCAGAACATCTATGTGATACAAGAGAGTAATCTTGGCTCTTATACCAACCACAGAGATTCTGAAAAATCAGAAAAAAAAGTTAAGATAATGGCCCAACTTTAACCAAATAACTTCTTCAACAACTTTCATTGGCATTGAGACATCTATATACAAGAATAGTTTGGGATGAAATGACTTGCTTTTCAAAATTGAAGAAAAAAATCTAAAAAACCTTCTTAAAGCAGAGCTGGAAGAATTTAAAAGCAAGGAACCCATTGATCAAAAGAATGTTAATAACCATAAAAGGGGGAAAAGAAATCTATTAATAAAATAGATGACAAGCTATGAAATCATACACTAATGTGTATAATTATTCACAGAAGATAGCCTAAATAAATAGAGGAATCCCTTTTAATTTATGCACACATACCAGTTTAAACACGAAGTTACACTGGAAAACCATTAAATTTACCTGTCACACTAAAATTGTATTTATATTAATTTTTCTTTTCAAAACGAACTGATTACGCTTTTAATTTCTAAATTTAACTTCCAAATTATCTTGCTTTTACCCTAATTAATCGAAAAGTTTTACTGGTACAAGCTTAGCCAATAGTTTGTGTGTCTCAGTAAAAATCCATATTTAGAACTTCACTAGTAAGTTTTGGTCCCTTCTTAACCAAAAGATTAGGGAGCAATGTTAGATTTTTGTGGGGTTTGTGACTTATCAATAGTTGTTAGACACATTTTCACATGGAAAGGCATGGTCTTCCTTTTTCTGGGACAATTTTTGGAGTCACATTTATACGAACTTCATTGCAGGATAAACTAAATTACTGACAGATTGTATGGAAGAATCCCTGCAATATTGTTTTGAGATAAAATAAAAACGCATCACATGATAATGCCTGGTCTTATATTCTAGGGTGAATTCTTATGTTTCTATCTAAATAAACACTTAGGATTTTACCAAGAAGTAAACTTTTAACCTGGGCAAGATACCGATATATCACTTGAGCCTCTCTAGACATCCACTTTCCTTGAAAAATAATTCTAATCCATTAAGATGACTATTTTATTTTGGAAGCGATCTGACTCGTGCAATATGCGTCTCTTTAAATGAATTTGTTAAGATTTTGAAGTTTTATGGCTAGAGCTTGGAAAAGGAGAAATATACCATCTTTGAAAGTTTTGAATTATTATAAAAATTTAATGAACTTTATATTTAAGTAGGTCTTTGGGATACCACCTATCAGGAGACCCTTTTTTTATTGTAGTCCTAAGAAATACGGTTATGACAGAATATAAATTTTTATTTTCTTTTCTGTAAGCTTTAAGCCATGAAGATAGGAAAGAAGAGATTAAGTAGAAAGATACGGAAAGGGAGCCTCAGGGATAAAGAGGACTAGAAAAGACTATTTGGGTTGGAAAACTCCGAAAAAAATATTAAACAAGGCAGAGAAAGTCTCATGGGTGAAAAAGGGGCAAGTTCAGACCAAGGGAACTGGAAAGACTAGAGATAGTATTAAGCTAGGGAACGAAATTCCCATGGGTTGAAAACAGGGTCAAATGAGACCATTAGGTTTGGAAAAGACTGGAACGATTTTTAAACCGTTAAAAAGAAGGCACATGCATGAAAAGAGGGTCAAGGAAAGTGAAAAGGGTTGTAAAGAATAGACCAAGTCTTGTGCCAAGGAACGGGAGTCTCACGGGTCGAAAAAGGATCCATATGAGAGTGTGAAGATTTGAAAAAATAAATAATGTTTTGATGCAGGGAATAGAAGTCGTAATGAACAAAACGAAAGCAAAATGAGGCAAATAAAATCGCAAAAAGACAAGACAAACACTAATGCAGGGGTAAAAAAGTAAAACAAAATCAAATAAGCAGAAAGAGGGCCAGATGGGACCACAAATGTTTGAATAAGAAAATCATTTTAAAATCGAAAAAAGATCATTGACAAAATACAACTAATAAGGCGAATAGAATGAGAACGCTTGGAGAGGCTGAAGTAATTTCCGAGGGAATAAAGGTAACTTTAAACAACGAAGCAGTATGAAAATATTAAAACTAATTGTTTGAAGAAGGCACCTTCGAAATAGACAAAGAGAGCAGAGCCAACTCAAGCCAAAGAAAAACTAATTGAATTTATCAAACCATTCTTTTCAAGACATTTTTCAAAACAGACTAAGAAACCTACAATAGACAATTAAATTATTATATTGAATAACTAACTACGCCTTATCCTCATTTTAAAATGATAACTACTCAAAATTGACAAAATAGACCAGACAAGTCAAACCACAAAACATTATAGCTAAATATAACACAAAAAAAAATCCAAAAGATACATAGGGATCGAAGAAAAAAGGATCAACAAGTCAAAATGTGGAAAATTAAAGCTATACATAACAAAATATTAGTTTCAAACAAAACAACTTTGAAATAGACAAACTAATGCTAACAAACTTGCAAAAGACAAATCTATCCATGTTGCTAACAAACAGCAGAAATAAACATGGTAAATTATGCCTTTTCAACATTCAACCTCCCGATTCCTAAGAAACCTAACACAGACACGTCAAATCAAGAAATTGCATTAATAAACATAGTAAACTGTATTTTCCAAACAAAACACCTAAGAAATATCCAAAGAACTGCTAAAAAAAACCTTCCACACACAAATAAAAGCATGAACCAGCAATACTTAACATTAAAACTCATAATTTGCAAACCTACAACCCAGAAAGTGTAATAAAACTTAGCACAGACAAGATATTTTTTCCGGGTTTTGTTTCTAGTGTAACTTTGTAATAACTTTAACTTCTTTTTTTGTTACTCCTTTGGATTTGCTAGGTCAAGTTTTAGTTTAAATCTTGATAAAGTCTTTCAACGAAACGTAAGATTGATAACTCTAACAAAATAACATTAAAGTGTGTAATGAATCAAGAGAGACATCGCAAAAGAAAAAAACTTAGCAAAAATTTGAAACAAGATAAAACCTTTCTTCGAAACTTTAAACGAGAAAACACCTAACAGAAATTCCATACGAGAAGAGTTGAATTTGCAAACAACAAGAAGTTTAAAAAAATAACAAACAAAGGGAACTTTCAAAAGCCAACTTAAAGAGCACAAAAAGTAAAAAAGAGGAAAAAACAAAAATATTTTTCAAATTTTAATTTTTTGAATTCATGAAATTCAAAATTCAAGAATCCAAGAAATGTTTGAAAAAGGATTTTGATTAAGTAAAAAGAAAATTCCTAAGTAAAATTGCCGTGGCTCCATACTGCAGCACAATTCTATTTTGACCTCCCTTATACTGCTACAACATTGGTGTATCACGTCACGCCACTGATTTTAAGGTACTTAACTTTAAGTTTTGAGTTGCAGGAATGCAAAGGGTCAAATTAAATCTGTTATCGTTAGCAATGTTAAATGATTTTGAGGTACTTAGCTTTTACTTTTGAGTAGCAAGGATGCATAGGGTAAAGTTTTATCTATTATCCTTAGCAATATTAGATTATTTAGAGGTACTTAGCTTTTAGTTTTAAGTAGCATGGATGCATAGGGTCAAATTGCATCTGTTATCCTTAGCAATGTTAGATAATTTTGAAGTACTTAGCTTTTAGTTTTGAATAGCAAGGACGCTTATGGTCAAATTGCCTCTGTTATCCTTAGCAATATAAGTTGATTTAGAAGTATTTAGCTATTAGCATTGAGTAGCAAGGATGCAAAGGGTCAGATTACATCTGTTATCGATAGCAATGTTAGATGATTTTGAGGAACTTAGCTTTTAGTAATGAGTAGCAAGGATGCATAAGGTCATATTTTATCTGTTATCCTTAGCAATGTTAGATGATTTTGAGGTACTTAGCCTCTATTTCTGAGTAGAAAGGATGAATAGGGTCAAATTGTATCTGTTATCCTTAGCAATGTTAGATGATTTTGAGGCACTTAGCTTTTAGTTTTGAGTAGCAAGGATACATAGGGTCAAATTTCATCTGTTAACCTTAGCAATTATAGATGATTTCGAGGTATCAAGCTATTAGTTTTGACTAGCAAGGATGCATTGGGTCAAATTGCATCTGTTAACCTTAGCAATGTTAGATGATTTTGATGTACTTTCCTTTTAGTTTGTTATAGTGACCATACTTTGTTCTTGATATGTATTGAAACCACTTTTATGTGTCCACTTGCAGATAATCACCTAAGCCTGAGTGAGATAATGGTATCAATGTCAGTATATTATAATTAAATATTTAACATATAGAGATAATTAGGTTTAGTAGTTGATATGATGCATTTTAGGCAGCCTTTTTTCCATAATTCTCTGTTTAGTTTCCATAATTTTGTTACTAAACTAATATATTTTCATATTTTGGTTTATTTCACTATGACTAACATCCCTTCTTTAGTGTGGTTGCTATAACAGGTAGCCAAAGTAAAATAATTTCAATCATTATTTTGGAAATCTGCTTTCATTTTATTGTTTTGGCTATATTGTCTTAACTTATACTCCTGACCTCCCCCACGCTACTCAGTGTGTCCCCAGGTGGCGATAGGGGAACGCCCTACAGGTATGTAGGGTACCATCCTAGGAGGCACGGACCAAAAGTGGACTATAGGACTAAAAGCTGTTCTAAACCTTGTTGACAAATATGATAAAGTTCTATTTGAATCTATCCTAAGATATACTATATCAGCAAAACCCTTTCTGATTGCATTACGTAGGCTTATACTTCTAGAAATCCTATGGTCTAATCTAGCCCCTTCATAAATAACAACTTTAGAAAAGACGTAGTCCAAGACAAATTCCAGTCTCCACTGTTGAATATACAGAAAAAATTCTAATATAACACACATTAATATAATGCTATCTGTAAATACTTACTTTTAATATAGTTAATAGGTGATGTCTGGATGAGTGTCAAAAGATTAAAATTTAAACTTGCCAAGAATATTTAAGGACTGTTGAAATGAATGCAAAGACACTACGTGCATCCAGGTGGTAAAACGTTGTATTTGTTTATATCTAAGGAATCATCAAAAATTTTCAGAAAATTTTGAGAAATGATTAACAACTTCAAAAGACAATATATTTCTAATAATATTAAAAAGGAGATCCCAAATCTTAAAAAAAATAATAAATGGTATCAAATTTAAACATTTAAGGATTGTTCAGAAATGTTAGTTGAATGTAAGGACACTTTGTAACTTTAGACTCTCCAAAAATAGTATTTACAAAATTTCATGAACATCAAGTGGTCTAAAATTTTAACATTATCGGAACTTTTGGGGAGATTTTCAACTAAAAGACACTATCAAACAGTTCGTGGTAACGAACTGTAAGTAAGGAGCGACCCGGCTCAATGGTAACCGAAACTCTAAAAAACGGGATTTTGATACCAATAGATACATCAAAAGAATCAGATTTTAATTCTGATTTCAAATATATAAGTTTCATTAAGTTTAATCTTACCCATCAAAAGTTACGTGCCTGAGAAAATTTGGCTGATTTTCGAAAAAAGGGGGAAAGACCCCCTAAAAGTTATAGAACCTTAATGAAAATCACACCATCATATTCAGCGTATCAGAGAACCCTACTGTAGAGGTTTCAAGCTCCTATCTACAAAAATGTGGAATTTTCTATTTTTTGCCAGAAGAAAGATCACGGAGGCGTGTTTATTTGTTT
>JAQQPU010018569.1:0-13163 GCA_029168905.1 Artemia sp. Kazakhstan ARC1039
AAAAAAAACTTACACACACATAAAAAACTTACACACACACAAAAACTTACACACACAAAAAAAAACGGGTGGGTTAGGAGGGCCCTTTGGGGTTGGGATAGAGGACCTCAGAACATTGTTCAAATACAACTTGTGTATTATAACCACTACAGAGTTTCACCCTCAAATCCTCTTCTAAAACATCTTCTAAAATCATCTTTTAAAATGTCTCTAACTGTTTTGCCGAAATAATTCCCTAAAGTGTCTAAAACGGTTTCGCCCAAATAACCCCTAAACGTAATTTCTGCGTGTTCCTTTTGTTTTTGGCATCCCTGCGCTGTCACATTTCAAATCACTAAGAAACCCTTTCCCGCGCTAATCTCTTCATCTCTAAGATCAAAACATTCACCCGGAAACAATTCTCCTTGGAAATACATCAAAGACAATAATAAACTTCGCCCCGGAAACAATTCTAGGAAACGTGTTCTTCCTGAGGATTCCATGCCCATATATGGTGTGGGATCGGGACTGAAAGCACAGGTGTTCTCCCTAGGGACTCTATGCCCATATATGGTATACTCGTCGGAGTCAATAAGGCCTTTCTCCCCTAGCGTGCACTTGGCCAAGCAACGACAACAAATAAATCGACCTTGGAACATCCATCAAACTGTGAAAAATCCTGTTTTTCCATTCTCACTGACAAAAACCATAAAACATCCATAAATTGGTGTACTCGTCGGAGATATTATGTAATCAATTGACAAAAACCATAAAACAGACAAAAATCCATTTCCCCTAGGGAGGCTATGCCCATATATGGTGCCCCCCGTCACGAGCTCATGAGGTTAAAATAGGTTACGCAATCAATTGACCTCGGAAACGTGTTCTCCCTGGGGATTCCATGCCCATATATGGTGCCCCGGTCGGACTGACACCACAGGTGTTCTCCCTAGGGACTCTATGCCCATATATGGTGTGCTGTCAGCATTAAACTAAATTGTAGATGGCAGCAGGGGTGAGTCCTGGGGCCTCCTGACCCCTTTCTACTTATATGTACATCTCTTTGTCATAAATCACGATTATTACTGCTATTTTGAATTTGAAAGTTCTAGATCCCAAAACACAGCCTGGGAACAATTGGATAGAAGTTTATCTACAGACTACCTTTACAGATTCTGTGGTCACACATCCAAGTACTTAGTTCTTTCAGTTGTGATGTCTTTTTCCAGGTGTTTCAAGATATTGTTTTACCGATGACAGAACTCGAGCGCCAAATTGACGTGGCGGAAGAGCTTTTCGACACATACCCTATTCTGATATATCCTTGCAGAATTTATGACCACGGAGAGAAGACCGGACAGCTTCGACCACCAAGAAAAGGCCAGATGTGTCCAGGCACTAATTGGGGTAAACTAAAGGGGTTTATTGAATTACACTAATAGATATTAGCCTAACTTGTTGGGACATGTCATTTTTTGGTGCTGTTGCATTAGCTGGTACCCACGCGATATACTGTATAGGGAAATGCTATAGGAAACTAGTCAAATGGGTATCTGTCAATAGAAAAATAAATCGCAACGCGTGGTTTGTCATTGCGTTTCCAATATTTAAACTATTGTTTTTAGGGGGTTAGGGGGAAAAAGGTACCTAGGTTAGGTTGCGTATTTAATATCTTCTATGCTCTACCCCCCCCCCCCCTAATGAGCAAATATATAGCCCAAATTTGTTTCTGAATCATTATATTTTCATCATATTTTGTTTAATTTCATTAGCATTAACCAAACTTGACCTCTCACATGGGTACCAGCTAATGCAACAGTACCCATTTTTTCATACAAGTTAAAGGAATAAGTTCATACAGAAATTTCAGTAAGTATACACAAAGATTTAAATTAAAAGTAAGCTACCAAGCGTGCTATTTTTTTTCTTTTTTAAACCAAGCTTAATAGAATTCCGCATTAATAGCATTAGCATTCCCCCTTAGGGAAACCATGAGGGTACTTCAGTCTCCCACAGTCTTGCTGTAATAATAAAATAGTCGCTAAATCTATCGTAGAAGAAGCAGATTCTACTCTGAGAAAAGAAGGTGAAAGTTTAAGTGCTGGAGCTGCCTCCCCCCCCCCTCTCTGATTATTATCGTTCTGTCGAATTTTTCAAGATAATAAAGAAAAGTTGAGTATTTTGACGGTTTAATTGTCTTAATTTGATTTTGACAAAAGATTTGCTCAAAAATTTCGATTTACGTAGTTCAAGTTGAGCATTTGTGGAGTTTTATGGTTTCTATCGCGTTTGTTCACTTAACTTTGCTCGAAAATTTGATAAGGTAGTTTAACCTAACATTTTCAAAAATGGTTTATTCTATCTCAACAACAACCTTATTCAGGGTTTCCACTTTTTCGGATTCTCCCAAGCAGTCGGGCTTTCAGTCATGAGCTGGGGGTTTTTAGTAAGACTGTATACATTAAATATTACCCTGAAAAAGCATACTATGTAATTATATCATTATTATTTAATATCTTGGTATTTTTCTCAAACTTTTGTATTTTTGCAAGAAAATCTTGGAATACAGTTCAATTTTCAGCTGGATTCTTAAGTTCATACTATTTTGTGTACTAAATAGAAAAAGGTAATAATATAAAGATCATAATTCAGCAACATGTCATAAGCAAACAAATAAAGCCAAATAACATTAATTGGTCAAAGTTAATTGGTACAACGAATATCCTGTTTCACAAATTTGTGTTCTGTCTTCCTACAATACTTTTAAAGCTAACGTAAAATTTTCCGCTACATCTGCCTCGTTAATTTTGCATGGTATATTAATTGATTATATTCAAGGGCGCCACCAGAAAATTTTCCAGGAAGGGAGGGCAGACGCAAAAATAGAAGCGGTGGCTGGGTGACAAGGAATATATTTCAGGATTTATTTTCGTAGGAATAAGTTTATTTTTAAATACTTTTAGGAAAAAACTCTCAATTGAAAAGAGCAATTAAATTGCATGCAAAATGGAACAAAATACAGTAAATTATAAACGACAAGGATTCCTGGCAAATGGATCAATTTATTTAATCAATAATATATTTAATTATTATGCATTTAATCTTAAAAGAAAATCAAACTCAAACCAAAATTACAGAAAGATTTATTGCTTCCGTAGATTATAAGAGATGTAGACTTGTCTTTATGTAATTTCCTACGCCTTAGAATAGTTTACAGAAGGAGTAGAGATACTCTGAATCACCCCGCCTGCATAGGTACCACGGTTTGATTTTATAACGGTCATGTAAAATGTACCTCTTTCATAATAGGACAATTCTCCCACTCAAACTTCAATTTTTTATTTGTTCATATATTAAAAATATATATATAGAATACCGAAAGAAAACTAAATTTAAACTTAACTATCCAGCTGTCAAATTGACCTTCTTTCTTTTATTGTCCCATTTAACTAAATAAAATGAACAGGTTAAAAAAAAATTGTCACAAGAGAATCTTATCAAATATTTTGTGACATAAAACTGGAAGTCGAAAGTGATTACGACCAATATTCACCAAAACTAAAAATGGAATTCTCATGAAAATTGCTGCACGGGTAGTATAGGCTTTTTATGCTGATTCTAAATATATAAAATCCTTCAGATTATTGTTACACACCCAAAACCAAAAATCTGAAAAAATTTGCCTAATTTTTGAAAAAAGGGGAAACACCCCCCAAAAGCAAGTGATCTTATTGAAAATACTTTTATTAGATACATCATATTAGAGAACCCTACCGTAGAAGATTCAAGCTCCAATCTCCAAAATATGGGATTTTGCATTTTTTTTTCAGAAGGAACATCGTCAGTAGAGTTCTATATTATACTTTGCGTAGATTATGTTCCTTCCTGTGCAATTAGCGTAGATTATGTTCATTCCTGTGCTATTTGGGTAGATTATGTTCCCTTGGTACCTTTCCAAGCAAAGTGATTAAAAAAACACGTCTTTAGCCACTTCGTTCATCATGATAGTGTGTAAGGTTTCAATTGCACATGGAATTACACAGGAATATACAGTGCAGTTTGATGTGCATATTGCAAAAACCGACCTGACTGGTTTTTGAGGCACTTTCATCATAAATTTTTTTTTTACCGAAAACTAAAAACTGTCAAATTGCGTAATCAAAGAATGGTCTCATTCTAGACATACCGGTTTATAGTTGGTTATAATCATGCTTTTTTTTTTTACCGAAAACTAGAAATTATCAAATTGCGTATTTAGGAATGATTTTGTAGGAGAAGCTGTCTATCACCCATGTATTATCCACTGTTCTATTTCTTTGAAGTATGTGCCATCAGACTGGTTTCTGATTTTTTGGACAATTGCCTTTAGTCAAGAGTAGTTTGTTAGGAATCTGTCGCTAGATAGCATTTGTGAATTGGATCGTATGAAGGTGGAGAAAAAAAGGGTTTAGCATTTGCGAACTGGAATATACGAACGATATTAATTGAATAATAGGGAAAAAACAGAGCTAGATAGCATTTGCGAATTGGATCGTATGAAGGTGGATAAAAAAGGGTTAAACTGATTATTCGACAATTCCCTTTAGTCAAGACTAGTTTGTTAGGAATATGTCGCTGCTAAAGCCAACTCTAATTGCAAAAAAAGGTTATAGTATTTGCGAATTGGACTATACGAACGATATTAATTGAATATAGACCCCAGCGCCACGCCACCGGATCGACCGAACGCTGCCGACGAGAGGCCCGGTCGAACGCCGCCGAAGTGTCGCAACGCCACCGGCGCGCCGCAGGCACGCCGCCGCCGGCAGAGGCGGCGGCGTTCGGTCGGCTTTAAATTATTTTTACTCAGTTTTCCAATAATTTGAGGTATATCTGAATAATTTCGACATTTTTGTTGTTGTCTTTGTACCCCTTTACTCATACCCTCAATTTTTTTTTCAAGGAACACTTAGCTGTTTAAAGTTATTTTGCGTGTTTGTTTGAACCATATAGTGACCTTGTTAATTATTCAGTAAATTATTTTTCTAATGAAAGCTGAGACGGTATCCTATCAAGGTGGTATTTAGAGGGGGGGGAGTAGGGAGGCATTATATTTAAATGATAATAGCTCGAATTCTATTTATTGAAAGCAGGGATGCCAAAAAGTTCATTTTTTTATATTTAAAGCAGAGACGGCATCCCATCAAGGTGGTATCCAGAGGGGGGAGGGGGGTATTGAGCTATCATATTTAAATGATAATACCTCGATTTTTTTAAAGCAGGGGTGCCAATAAGTTAATTATTTTTTTTTATTTAAAGCAGAGACGGTATCCTATCAAGATGGTATCCAGAAGGGGGGCATAGGGAGTTATTATATTTAAGTAATAGTACCTTGATTTTTTTTTTGAAAGCAGGGATGCCAAAAAGTTGAAAAGTTGACAAAATTAACAAGATTTTCGTGAGTTATACTTGATACAGCACTTGCATGGTTTTATCGTCCAAAGGGAAAGGGACCTATGCGTCCAATCCGGTTTCTTTTTCCTATTGATGAAACGGGCTCACTTTGAAAATATTCATTCATATGTACCAGGCAGATTCACACTAAAACGAATTGGTATGACGAAAGCGATATCGACATCCCCACCTAACGTTGCGCTCGAGTAACAATGGCGCCCTTGGTCCAGTGCCCAAGTTACATTAAAAGGCCATGTCTTAACAAAAGCTTTCAGTTTGGGAGGTTCAAGGAGGAGTCTTTGACAGTCTTATGACCTCAGGGTACTAGATGTTGCAACGTTCTTACGTATCTACAGTGGTTTAGAAAATTGAATCACCCCACAAATAATTACCAAAAATATGCACAAATGTAACATTTGGAATATTATAACACTTTTTTCAAAGCTTTGAAGAAAAGCAAAAAAGTCTAAATACCCCTAACTACGCTTGAAAGCTATTTTTAAAAAGAAACTCTTTGGAGATTTCCATGGAAATGACCATAGCAGAAGCTTTGAGCCTGGGTGGGGATCAAAGAGGAGTCTAAGTATTTTGACCATAGGTGACTTATTGTTGCGACTTTCTTAAATTTGGTAATTCTTGTGAGCATTTGGAAATCAAAGCTTAAACTCAATAACTGATACTAAGTGTCCTAACATATTGCTTGGATTAAAAGTGATGAACTAGGATGAACAAATCAACATCTTCCTGGAGCTACTTCAGTCTGCATATTATTTCATTTAATTACACTTAAAACGGATGAGCTTTTCATTTTTTACCTAAGAAAATAGCTGGCACTTCATTTTTCTTCATAGCGAATAAACTATTAAGTATTTTTTGTGTCATTGTAATTGAAGTGTTCTCATGTGAAGTGTTCATCATGTATTTTTCAATTTGATAAATTTACTCCTTTTAGGTATAGTTTACAATTTGACTGATATTAGGTATTTATCAGTGTATAATTTGGAATGAATCCCCAAAATAAAAAATGAATAATATCCAAAAGAGCAGCCAAAAGCGATAAAAAAGCAGCAGTTCAGCCTTAGCCTACATGACATATATTCTATAAAGAAGCCAAAAAAACTTTAAAATACATTTTTTTTTTAATTGTAATTAAAAACCAGTTTTTAATACAAGAAGGCTTCTTAGGAATCCAAAAGAGCAAAAAAAAACAATCAATATCAAAGTCGCCCATTTCAACTGTTTTAAATGTGACAGAACAGATATAGGCAAAGGGCATTATGAAAAAATTAAGCTTCTAAGTTCAAAGTTATATTCAAAGTTTTTACCCAGATAACTAACGAATTTTGTGATACGGTATTTTGAAGTTTTATATGCAGTAATGCTCGATGAAAAAAACTACTAATTTTGATAATTATTTATGTTAAGAATACATAGCTAATAGATACTTCAACTACTCGTATTATGCAAGGGTTCTGAAACGCCACAGCCATTTCGTTTCTACCAGATTTCTACTTCTCTTGATGAATAACGAAGAAGACCAGTTTCCAGCCAGCGACTTGTGAATTTTTGAACTCATGAATAGGCTCGAATCTGTTGTAAATTTAAGCTGTGATTTGAGAATGACTGATGAAAACATTAATGTTCGCGGTCAACATTGATCGTGCCGGCGGCGCGCCGCCGACATCTTACCGGCGTCTTACCGGTGGCGTGGCGCGGCGTGCTGTTTATTGCCCCCCCACCGCCGGTCTTCCCTCATCGGCGCGGCGGCGGGGTCTAATTGAATAATAGGGGAAAAAACGGAGCTAGATAGCATTTGCGAATTGGACCGTATGAAGGTGGAGAAAAAAGGGTTAAACTGATTATTTGACAATTACCTTTAGTCAAGTGCAAAAAAAAGATATACCATTTTCGAATTGGTGATTATCAGTTAAGGTAACCTTTCGGGGTTGTTAACTCATAGCTTATTTATTGTAAATTTGGAACAATATCAATCTATGGAAATGGTTAACGATGATAAAATGGTCTTATGACTTGACCTAGCTTTACTTCTTTGATGTGTTCTGTATAATACACAAGTGGTGTTTGAATAGTGTTGTCAATTTAAAAGAGTTTAACGTTATAGTATACTAAAAAGTTGATACTAAGAGAGATGTAGATGGCAAGAAAAGAATTTTAATAATAAAATTCAGAACAAACCTCAGAAATTCTTGCAAATCAAGTTGTAAGGTGTATGTGAGTACGAAACACCAAGGATCATAAGCACCAACGACCCTAACCACCAGAGACCTCAACCCCCCAAAGGTCACCTATCCCTAAACTTGAAAGGCGCCCCTCCCTCCGACTTTTTGGCCCCCTCCCCCCATTTTTTTTATTTTTTTTTGAAGATTTTTCTAACTTTTTTTAAGTATAAGAGTGATTAAATTCTATATCAACATCCATTTCTCGGATACATAGGAAAAAGTTGACAATCTAAGTGTTAGAGTGAATAATTTTTTTTTATCAACATCTTTTGTCAGATACATCGGATAAAATTGGCAGAATCTAAGTGTCAGAGTGAATAAATTTTTTATCAACATCCTTTGTCAGATACATCAAATAAAATTGACAAAATCTAAATTTCAGAATGAATAAATGCTTTAACAACATCCTTTATCGGATATGTCGGATAAAATTGACAAAATCTAAATATCACAGTGACCAAATTCTATATCAACATCTTTTTCTCGGATACATAGGATAAAATTGACAAATTTTAAGTGTTAGAGTGAATAAATTTTTTTATCAACATCCTTTGCCAGATACATCGGATAAAATTGACAAAATCTAAGTATCAGAACGAATAAATTCATTATCAACATCCTTTGTTGGATATGTCGGATAAAATTGACAAAATCTAAGTATCAGAGAGAATAATTTTTTTATCAAGATCCATTGCCAGATACATCGAATAAAATTGATAAAATATAAGTTTCAGAATGAATACATTTTATATCAACATCCTTTGTCAGATACATCAAGTAAAATTGACAAAATCTAAATTTCAGAATAAATAAATACTTTAACAACATCCTTTATCGGATATGTCAGATAAAATTTACAAAATCTAAGTATCAGAGTGACTAAATTCTATATCAACATCCTTTTCTCGGATACATAGGATAAAATTGACAGAATCTAAGTGTCAGAGTGAATAAATTTTTTTTATCAACATCCGTTGTCAGATACATCAAATAAAATTGACAAAATTTAAATTTCAGAATGAATAAATTCATTATCAACATCCTTTGTCGGATATGTCGGATAGAATTGACAAAATATAAGCATCAGAGTGAATAATTTTTTTATCAACATCCTTTGCCAGATACATCGAATAAAATTGATAAAATATAAGTGTCAGAGTGAATAAATTTTTTTTATCAACATCCTTTGTCAGATACATCAAATAAAATTGACAAAATCTAAATTTCAGAATGAATAAATGCTTTAACAACATCCTTTATCGGATGTGTCGGATAAAATTGACAAAATCTAAGTATCAGAGTGACTAAATTCTATATCAACATCCTTTTCTCGGATACATAGGATAAAATTGACAAATTCAAAGTGTTGGAGTGAATAAATTTTTTTTATCAACATCCTTTGCCAGATACATCGGATAAAATTTACAAAATCTAAGTGTCAGAGTGAATAAATTCATTATCAACATCCTTTGTCGGATATGTCAGATATGTCAGATAAAATTGATAAAATCTAAGTATCAGAATGATAAAATTCCATATCAACATCATTTTCTCGGATACATGGGATAAAATTGACAAAATCTAAGTATCAGAGTGAATAAATGCTTTATCAACATCCTTTAAATGCATTATTAACATCATTTGTCAGCTATATCGGATAAAATTGACAAAATCTAAGTATCAGATTGATTAAATTCTATATCAACATCCCTATCTCGGGTACATGGGATAAAATTGACAAAATCTAAGCATCAGATTGATTAAATTCTATATCAACATCCCTTTCTCGGGTACATGGGATATCACAGTGATTAAATTCCATATCAACATCATTTTCTTGGATACATGGGATAAAATTGACAAAATCTAAGTATCAGAGTGAATAAATGCTTTATCAACATCCTTTAAATGCATTATCAACATCATTTGTCGGCTATATCGGATAAAATTGACAAAATATAAGTATAAGATTGATTAAATTCTATATCAACATCCCTTTCTCGGGTACATGGAATAAAATTGACAAAATCTAAGTATCAGATTGAATAAATTCTATATCAACATCCCTTTCTCGGGTACATGGGATAAAATTGACAAAATCTAAGTATCAGTGTGAATAATTTATTTTTTATCAACATCTTTTATCAGTTACAACAATTATAATTAACAAAATCTAAATATCAGAGTGAATAGATGCTTTTTCAGCATCCTTTGTCAGATATGTTGAATAAAATTGACAAAATCTAAATATCAGAATGAATAAATGCTTTAACAACATCCTTTGTCGGATATTTTGGATAAAATTGACAGAATCTAAGTATTAGAGTTTTTAAATTCTATATCAACATCTCTTTCTCGGATAAATGCGATAAAACTGACAGAATCAAAGTATCAGTGTGATCAAATTCCATAGCAACATCCCTTTCTCGGATACATGGGATAAAATTGACAAAATATAAGTATCAGAGTGAATAAATGCTTCATCAACATCCTTGAAATGCATTATCAACATCATTTGTCGGCTATATCGGATAAAATTGACCAAATCTAAGTATCAGATTGATTAAATTCTATATCAACATCCCTTTCTCGAATACTTGGGATAAACTTGACGAAATCTAAGTATCAGAGTTATTAAATTCTATATCAACATCTCTTTCTCAGATACATGGGATAAAATTGAAAAAATCTAAGTATCAGAGTGAATAAATGGTTTATCAATATCTCTTAAATGCATTATCAACGTCATATGTCAGATGCATCGGATAAAAATGACAAAATCTAAGTACTAGAAAGAATAAATTCGTTTTCAAAGTTTTTATCGGATACATCAGATAACAGTCATAAAATCCAAGTTCTATTCATTTTGACTTCATGCGCCATTACGTTGAATTTAGGTTAGACCGGTTATAGATGGCAGCACACCCGCTCAGACACACAGTAATAGTGAGAGAGATATTCAAAAAGTTGAGTTAATTTAAGTTCACTTAGAGTGGCCAGACATGCATTAGAATAAGCAAACACCCGCCCAGACGCACAGGCAAAAAGAACGAGAGAGATAAAAACACATACAAATACGTAGATTTAGACACAAAAACCGAGAAAGACATGGAGTGTACACCGCGATGGCGCATACATAGTGGGAGAGACACGCAAAGTCGACATAGCTTTATTTCATTTTTAAGGTTAATTTAGACCAGGTTACGTAAGCGCACGTAACCGTATGCTAGCTTACTCTAAAAATAATGAACACATAACAATGTAATGCATAATATATTTTTAATGAAATAATGCTATGTAGAATATTAATACAAAAATATATTATGATACATTATTAATATTAATGATCAACTTTGGACATTTTGAATCCGTTCCATAAAATGGTTCACCATGTTCTCTCTTGATATTGTAGTTATTGTCTTCTCTTAGTTCGTTATCTGTAGAATAATCATTATTCCATTTTGAGTCATACACAATTTTTACTGGTGTGTCATCGACAGGCTCAATATGCTTTTCGTCTTTGGTATTATTTGGTTCATTAACTGTTTGATCAGTAGCAGTAACGTTTGCTAGTACTTTGTTTTTCATCGATTCATCTTTATATTCCATAGTGATATTCTCTACCAATGCCCTTTTTATTTTTCTGGCAATTTCACTGTCTATTATCACATTATTTTTACACAGGTAATAGTTTCGGCACGTAGACAAGATATGGTTTATGATATTAGTAGAGGAGTAGGCCTTTCTTTTTTTGATCTTCCGTTGAGTGCTAATACCCGAAAGCAGAAAGCTGTTCCATTTCTTTGAAGTATGTGCTATCAGACTGGTATCTGATTTTTAGGACAATTGCCTTTAGTCAAGAGTAGTTTGTTAGGAATGTGTCGCTAAATAGCATTTGTGAATTGGATCGTATGAAGGTGGAGAAAAAAAGGGTTTAGTATTTGCAAATTGGACTATACGAACGATATTAATTGAATAATAGGGAAAAAACAAAGCTAGATAGCATATGCGAATTGGATCGTATGAAGGTGGATAAAAAAGGGTTAAACTGATTATTGGACAATTGACTTTAGTCAAGACTAGTTTGTTAGGAATGTGTCGCTGCTAAAGCCAACTCTAATTGCAAAAAAAAGGTTATAGCATTTGCAAATTGGACTATACGAACGATATTAATTGAATAATAGGGGGAAAAACAGAGCTAGATAGCTTTTGTGAATTGGACAGTATGAAGGTGGAGAAAAAAGGGTTAAACTTATTATTGGACAATTGCCTTTAGTCAAGGCTAGTTTGTTAGGAATGTGTCACTGCTAAAGCTAACTCTAATTGCAAAAAAAGGGTATACTAATTTCGAATTGGTGATTATCAGTTAAGGTAACCCCTCGGAGTTGTTAACTCATAGCTTATTTATTATAAATTTGGAACAATATCAATCTATGGAAATGGTTAACGATGATAAAATGGTCTTATGACTTGACCCAGCTTTACTTCTTGGATGTGTTCTGTATAATACACAAGTGGTGTTTGAACAGTGTTGTCAATTTAAAATAGAGTTTAACGTTATATTATACTAAAAAGTTGATACTAAGAGAGATGTAGATGGCAAGAAAAGAATTTTAATAATAAAATTCAGAACAAACCTTAGAAATCCTTGCAAATCAAGTAGTAAGGTGTATGTGAGTACGAACCATCAAGGATCTTAATCACCAACGACCCTAAACACCAGAGACCTCAATCCCCCAAAGATCACGTATCCCTAAACTCGAAAGGCGCCCCCTCCCTCCAACGTTTTGGCCCCCTCCCCCCATTTTTTTGAATTTTTTCGAAGATTTTTTAAACTTTTTCTTAAGTATAAGAGTGATTAAATTCTATATCAACATCCATTTCTCGGATACATAGGAAAAAGTTGACAAAATCTAAGTGTTAGAGTGAATAAATTTTATTTTATCAACATCTTTTGTCAGATACATCGGATAAAATTGACAGAATCTAAGTGTCAGAGTGAATATTTTTTTTATCAACATCCTTTGTCAGATACATCAAATAAAATTGACAAAATCTAAATTTCAGAATGAATAAATGCTTTAACAACATCCTTTATCGGATATGTCGGATAAAATTGACAAAATCTAAGTATCAGAGTGACTAAATTCTATTTCAACATATTTTCCTCGGATACATAGGATAAAATTGACAAATTCTAAGTGTTAGAGTGAATAATAATTTTTTTATCAACATCCTTTGCCAGATACATCTGATAAAATTGACAAAATCTAAGTATCAGAGCGAATAAATTCATTTTCAACATCCTTTGTCGGATATGTCGGATAAAATTGACAAAATCTAAGTATCAGATAGAATAATTTTTTTATCAACATCCTTTGCCAGATACATCGAATAGAATTGATAAAATATAAGTGTCCGAGTGAATACATTTTTTTATCAACATCCTTTGTCAGATACATCGAATAAAATTGACAAAATCTAAATTTCAGAATGAATAAATGCTTTAAC
>JAQQPU010018570.1:0-17356 GCA_029168905.1 Artemia sp. Kazakhstan ARC1039
TAAATGCCAAACAAAGCACTGTTCTACAAAAGTTGAACTTTGATTTGAAGTTTCTGGTTTGTAAAAGGGGGTGGTAGTTGTCCCCAAATTTAATTTAACCTTGGGCATGGTTATAAAATCGAAAAGCGAATAAATAAATAAAAACAGTTTTTTTTTCAGATGAAAGTTCAAAGTGACATTAAAACTTGAAATTAATAGAAATTATTCTTTATATTAGGGGGGGCGGGGTCTCTCTAACCATTCGATATTTACGCTAAAGTTTTCCTTCGTCCCCAATGCTTTAAGAACGACTGCTCAAGCACAGGGCGATATAACGGGATAAAAATCAGTTATCGAAGTACTCACAGACATCAATAGAGAATAAAAATGGGAAAAAATTTTGGTTCCTCCGAAAAACGGCCAAAAATTTTCTTTTTCTTGCAAGGCAAGTAAACTCCATATTCAGTTTTCTCTTAAGCAGGAGCATAGCTATGTGGCCTCAATACTTACTGTTTACAATGAAGTTTAACTTTTACATAACAATAAACGATTTTTCTACATAAGATGGAATCAGATCCTCGCTCTTTAAACTTAAGTTCAACTTTTTATCACAGCAGTTTGACAGTTAAAAATGAGACTTCCATTTCAAAAAATTTTTTCCACAACTAAAGGAGGTGAAACCTTCCACAGCTTTCATCCCCTCAGGACCCATTTGGCATGCTTAGTCTTGTATTGGCTCAAATACGAGTTGACCCGTCTTCGAAATCAAGGGATGCAAGATGTCCAAGCTATTCATCTGAGTTTTTATCATATATGCCTACTCATCTGAAGTACTAGTCGTGAATGTTTTAGAAAATCAGCCTAAAAATGCACTTTTTGGGTCTTGAGTATCCTCTTCATCCTCATAAGAAATAGAAGCTGGCATCTACCCTAATAGCTTGCTATTGACAGGGGTTACTCTTTACTTGCAGTTTGTTGATTCAAGCTGTTTGATTGAGGGCTCTCTTAATTGTGAAGGACGCTGCCGCATCCATTCAATCTCTATTGTTTACAGTCAAATAAACTATTTTTATAACTATGATTGGACAATGATAATCATCCCTGTAAAGGAGTCCCTTAAAATAATTCTCATGGGGTGGGGCCAGAAACATCTTAAATGAATTATAGGACTGTCTTTTTCACATTGTTTCTTTTTTGGGCGTAGGGGGGGGATGTCGAACATATTTTTCTTAAGAAAAATGTCCCTCCCCTAGCCCCTCTGTGTGGGTAAGCACATGAATGTAATCTTATATGTTTCACTTGAAATGTTTCTGCAATAGCTGGGGACCGACAATTCTATGTGCTTCAAAGCAGGGGCTGGAGTCCTGGTGGCGCTAATTACTAAGTTAGGGACGGGGGTCAGTGGTGTAACTGTATAAGCTTTGCCAGAGTTGACCCAGCTATACAAGGGACACATCTGAAGAAAACAATGGAAGCGTCGGATGATTTTCCCCCAACCATGCATTGTATTCCCGGCCAAAGACAGAGAATCAGGAGAAAGGAACCTACGCTACGTAGACAATTCGCCTGTATACGAAAAAGTTACAACTAATTTTCGGCTTTTCCCCCCAGCACCCATATTACGGAAAATGTCTAAAAATTCTCTTCAGAAGAAAGAGAGACAAGAACATACATAGATAAATCCACCCTCTCAGCTCTTTTTTTTACTAGCTTATTTTTGCACCGAGCCAGCACTCAGCACATTTTTGGCCTGAATGAAGACTTGGCTCATTTTTGCAATGAATCAGGATTTAGCTTGGTTCTCACCTAGCCAGTCCACATCTTGGACTAAGCTTTTCATTGGGCTGTGTGGACCTTATTCTTTCCGTGGGCTTATTAATTCGGCAATTCAAATATTCTGAGTGAAATGGCTGACGCAAAATTTTTATCCGATACTAAGGGGGCTATGAGGACGCATGGGGGCAAAATGGGCATTTCTTGGGCTTTTCATCCATTGATCATTTTGGACCCTAGAAATAGAGATCACTTCCAGTTTCATATTAAATGAGCCATGCTTCCACGTCCGAATGATCTACCGAAAGTGACCGGGGAAAAAAAGAAATAAAAATAATAATAAAAGAGAAAGATTGGAGAAACATCGCTCTTTATTTCGCATTGAACAATCTTGCACTAATTCCGGTCTATAAATGTTTATGGGAATCATGTGCTTCCTATGGACTGCTCCTGAAATACAGCCCCCTTCTCCTGGGATGCATCGGTAATTCCCCCTGCAGAGGCACTTTTGTGCTTGATACTGCCTTGAATTTCAACTCTTTGTCTTTTAATTTAAGAATTTCATTATCGCTTTTAGTGTGTAGTTGAAAGGTCCCCTTTATCTGTATGCTGCAACAACTGGTTCGATATTCCTTATATTTGTTCCCCTGGTAAAAAAAAATAAAAACAAAAAACAAAAAAACGCATCATCTTCTATAGGAAATATACGAAATTCCGTGTTTTCCAGATGAGAGGCTGAAACATCCTTTCATTGGCCTCGGAAAAAGCGTACTCGCAACCCTTTTTCTAGGATATTTTCTTCTCATTTATAAAATAACGCTGTTACTGGTAACTTCAAATTTAATGAATTACACATATTTTGATACTGCATAACAATTAGATTCTTTTTGTGTTTTGTAGGTTTAATTTCTTTTTGTACGACTATCTGTGCGATTTTAAAAATTTTCCTTTCTAAAAACATGAAAACATTTCCAACAATGTAAGAAAACTAACTATTTATAAGTGAGGAAATGACATAACATATATCAAAAGCTGTCGACCGCTTAGAAATCTGGCAGTCTTGGAACTCAAGCCATTAGATAGGCTAATCATAATTTATCATATTTTTTACACCACCCAATAAAGTACACTAAAAATAAAACATATTTTTGGTTTAATACATATTAACAATATTCATAATTCAAAATATGAATATATCATCCATTTAGTTTTTTTCTTGGATACCTCTTTTGTCGTTTTTTGCTCTTTTAAATTACGGTGTCGGAGACAATTTTCAAAGTTTGCATTCCAGAGATATTGGAACAATTTCTAGATTATAATAAAACCAGATATTTTTAGATTAATAATTAGCATCTATTAAAAGCTCTAGACTGTTTAGAAACCTGGCAAATTGGAGAACTCAGAAAAATTAGATACGCTCATCATAACGGATAATATCATTTATATTACATAATAAACTCCCCTTAGGAAATAAAACCACATATTTTCCAAGATTATGATCGTAACAGCATTTCATAGTTCAGAGAACTAATATTAAATCTCTAAATTAAGTTGTTTATTTTAAGGATAAGAAGTTTTAATTAGTTGTCTGGAATTATAAAGATAAACTTAAGGTAGCAACCATCTTACAATTCTTGCAAATACTAAGGTCTATTTTTAAAATATTGTCCCCAAAAACTTTTCATTTTCCATGCAAAGGGTATAATCATACGTTAACATCGCCAAGGAACTTATTATTTACGCTAGGATTAGCCTTGTGTCATTTATGTTTTTCATAAAGCCTATCGACACATATTTCAAGGATGTAGGGCTATACTTGGAAGCTGTTTAAAATACCAGAAGGTCATCAAGCAAGACCTTTTTTATTTTTATTTTTCTTCTTCGTCATCTAATATTGAGAAGGTCTTCGTCGTTTTCTATGATTTCTCTATTGTCCTTGTTGCTTAGTATGATTTACTACATTCTAGTGCATGTTCTCTGTTTTCTCTGTTTTGTACAATGTACAAAACAGAGAAAACTCTGTACAAAACTCTGTTTTTTTTGGTACAATGTATTATTATCATTTATTTATTTATTTCTTGTTTTGACCAAGACACTTCGTATCGAAGTAGTTGTCGTAGGAACTTCGAAAAGGGCTCATTCGATTGAAAATAGAAAACACTAATGCCGTTTTTCATAGTCGAAAGTGATTGGAGGTCAACTAGTCCCCCTCCCACGCCCACCCTCCCATTATGTTTAAAAACTAAACATTGTTTTAAGATTAAATCAAATTCACTGTGTTAATGCTAATTCCCAATTAGGCATCTCAGCAGTATCCCAAGAACGATTGAGAGTATTATGTTCAAACTTTCGGGGCTACTTCTGCTCTTAAAATTTAACCAAATCAAAGTAGCATAAGTGCATCCAAGCTATCAAAGAAAGTAAACAGATTTTTTTTTTTGCGAAAGGTATCAAGTTTTCTATTTCAGTTCAACTAGAGGAGGTAAGAAACTAAATTAAACACTACTATTTGTGTCCAGATTTTTAAAAGGGTGTATGTTGTTAAAAATTTCTGAAAATTTCTCCAGAATACAAATAGCAGTCAAAATTATAAAGTCTTAAAAAAAACAAAAAGATTTAAAGTATTATTTTCTTTTTCCCTGAAAAGACTATGTTAATGTAAAACGATTTGAAATTAATTACTGAAAAAATACAAATGAATGTGCATTGCCAGTTTAATATACATATATTGACTGAAAAAAATATAAATGAATGCGCATTGTCAGTTTAATATACATATAGGGATATTTAGTATTCAAAATGTTAATATTATTTCTACATTCGTTATGAGTTTTCTGTTCGTTAGGCGTGGAGGATGGCTCTTTCAAAGTTCTTATCAGATGGGTTTGAGGAAAATAGGGCTTGGAGGGGGGAGGGGGCTATTTTCCCTCTGATCTCTTTTGACTCTTTAAAAGTGAACGAGAACTTTCAATTTCCAATCATGTGACCTCTCTCTGAAGTTTATACGAGCATTCCTTCCATTAGAACTATATATACCCTCAGAGCATCACTTACAACGCCTGCCTCCGGGCCCTAGGTGGTTGTGTCGACCCCGGAGTTTTCATTGTATGATCTTTGAACTATTTTTTTAAAAAGTGGCTATCTCAAAGTTCTTATTTGATGGGTTTGAGGAGAAAAGGGCATGGAGGGGGGGGGGCTAGCTACCCTCCGATATCTTTTGACTCTTTAAACATGAACTAGAACTTTCAATTTCCAATCAAATGAGCCCTCTCCGAAGTTTATATGAGCATAAATTCCATAAGATCCATGGAGTTTTTCTTATCTGACCTTTCAACTATTTTTAAAGAAATGGCAATACGTAAAAGAGTTTTTGTTATATGATCTTTGAACTATTTTTAACAAAATGGCTACCTCAAATTTTTTATCAGATGTATTTGGGGAAAAGGGCTTGGTGGGGGGGGGCTAGTTGCCCGCCAATCTCTTTTGACTCTTAAAAAGGGCACTAGAACTCTCGGTTTCCAATCGAATGAGCCACCTTTGAAGTTTATACGAGCATCCCTTCCATAACAACCATATATGCCCCCAGGGCATAACTTATAACGCCAACCCCCAGGCCCTGGGGGGCTGTATCGACACCGGAGTTTTTTGTAATCGGAACTTTGTACTATTTTTAACAAAATGTTTATCTCAAAATTTTATCTGATGCATTTAGGACGTAGAAGGGGGGGGGGCTAGTTGCCCTCCGATCTCTTTTGACTCGTAAAAAGAGAACACGAACTTTCAATTTCCAATCAAATGAGCTCTCTCTGAAGTTTATACGAGCATTCCTTCCATAAGAATTATCTATACTCCCAGAGCATTACTTACAACACCTGCCTCCGGGCTCTGGGGGGTTGCGTCGACACAGGAGTTTTTCTTATTTGACCTTTCAACTATTTCTAATGAAATGGCTTTTTTTAAAATTTTATCGGATGGGTTTGGGGGAAAAAATGTGGGGGGGGGGGCTAGTTGCCCTCGGATATCTTTTGACTCTTAAAAAGTGAACTAGAACTTTCAATTTCCAATCAAATGAACCCTCTCTGAAGTTTGTACCAGTATTCCTTTCACAAGAACCATATACGTCCTCATGATAACACTTACAACGCCCACCCCCGGGCCCTCGGGGGGGTTTTGTTGACACCGGGGTTTTTGTTGTCTAGTTTTTTAACAATTTTCAAAAAACTGGCTATCTAAAACTTTGTAGGGGATGGGTTTGGGGGAAAAAGGGCCATGGTGGAGTTAGTTACCGTTAAATCTCTTGACTCTTAAAAAGTGAATTAGAACTTTCAATTTCCAATCAAATGAGCCCTCTATGAAGTTTATACGATCATCCCTTTCATAAGAACCATACATGCTTTAGGGCACAACTTAGAATGCCTTCCCCCGGGCCCTGGGGGGAGGGGGTGTATTGACACCGGAGTTTTTCTTTCCCGACTTTTGAACTACTTTAACAAATGCCTGTCTCAAATTTTGCATCAGATGGGTTTGGAAAAAGAAGGCTTGGGGGATTACTTGCCCTCGGATCTCTTTTGACTATTAAAAAATGAGCTCTAACTTTCAATTTCCAATCAAATGAGCCCTCTCTGAAGTTTATACGAGCCTCCCTTTCATAAGAACCATATATGCCCCAGGGCATAACTTACAAGGCCTGTCCCCTTGCCCTAGGGGGTTGTGTCGACACCTGAGTTTTTGTTATCTGACTTTTGAACAATTTTTATATTAATGGCTATCTATAAAATATAAATTTTTAATTTTTAATAAATTTTTAAATATAAATATAAATTTCCATTTCCAATCAAATAAGCCCCCTCTGAAGTTTTTACGAGCATTTCTTCATAAGAACCATAAATGCCCCCAGGCCATAACTTACAACGCCTGCCCCCGGGCCCCGGGGAGTTGTGTTGACACCGGAGTTTTTGTTATATGATCTTTGAACTACTTTTAACAAAATGGCTATCCCAAAATTTGTATCGGATGCATTTGGGGAAAAAGGGCGTGGGGGGGGGGGCTGGTTACCCTCCGGTATCTTTTGACGCTTAAAAAGTGAACTAGAACATTCTATTTCCAATCAAAAGAGTCCTCTCTGAAGCTTCTATTAGCACTGCTTCCATAAGAACCATATATGCCCCCAGGGCATAACTTATAACCCTTGCCCTGAAGATTGTGGGTGGTCCTGCTGTGTCCTGCTCAAAGATATAATTTCCAGAGCTTTCAACTACGTTGAACAAAATGACCATCTCAAAATTTTGATTTGATTTTTTGGGTGAAATGGTGGGCGTGGAAGGGGTGTTAGTTGCTTTCCAATCACTTTCTACAATTAAAAAGGGCACTATCCATTTAAATTTCCAATCGAATGGGCCCTTTTTGAAGTTTCTACAACAACGCTTTCTTTAAAAACCTTATATGGCCCCAGGGCATAACTTACAATCCTCACCCTGAGGGCTTTGGTGGGGGGGGGGGTCATCCTCAAAGACCTAATTTCCAGAATTGTCAACTACGTTGAACAAAATAACTATCTCAAAATTTTTATTGGATGTGTTTGGGGAAAAGGTAGACGTGAGAGGGGGGTTAGTTTCCCTCCAATCACTTTCGACTATTTAAAAGGGTCTTAGCCCTTTGAATTTCCAATCGAATGAGTCCTTTCTGAAGTTTCTACGACAAAGCTTTCTATAAGACCTTATATGCCCCCTGGGCATAACTTACAACCCGTGCCCTGAGGGCTGTGGGGGGAGTGTCCTCTTCAAAAAAATAATTTCTATCTGGAACTCAACCATGTAGAACAAAATGGCTGTCTCAAAATTTTGATTGGATGTGTTTGGGGAAATGTTGGGCTTGGAAGGGGTGTTAGTTGCCTTCCAATCACTTTTAACCCTTAAAAAGGGCGCTTGAACTCTTGATTTCCATTCGAATGAGCCCCCTTTGAAGCTTATACGAAAACCCTTTCCATATGAAGTGCCTCTGGTAAAAAAAAAAATAATAATAAAACATTGAAGCCGTATGGCCTTTACTATAGGTAACGCTATAGCGTTACCTCTGATAGACACCCTTTTTCCAGGGTTCAACTGGAGCCATTCATTAAATTTCAGCTTAAAGCTACTCTTGAAAGGACCAAGACATGAGATAAGACTGGAATTCACCCTTGATGCAGTGATGTGATAGTTGCACATGTCCCTTTCTTGTTTGCTAGACAAGATCTGACAATTGTGCTTAATGCTTCTCAACTTTTCTGATTGCTTTGTTGATATTAGCTTCAGGTTGACATTCACTACAGTTTATACCATCTCTTGTCTTTTTCAGATAATTAAGAAAGAATTTTTTCCTAATTTTGGAATGAGCCACAGTCGCTCTAATGAGTTTCATCCCTTCTAAATGTGCTCGGAACGTCTTATTCAGATTTGTATGATGTGGACCGTGGCCCCCAAGCAACTTTCGTTTGTACTCTCTGGGCATTCCTAAAAAATACGGTCGTAAGCAAAACAATAAAATAATCTTCTGCTCATACCCATGTAGGGTTGGAGCGGACCCCCCCCCCATCACGGTCTGAAAGAGAAAGACATCTGAACAAAGAGCAAAAAAGACAAGATAGATAGCGCTGTTATTTTCTAATTTTTTTATTCAAGAATGACAGGAAAATTTAGAGAAACAAGTGAAAAGCTTTCCGGCATATTGCTTTCGATTTAACACAGAAATATTCAAGGTGCAAGAAAAAAAATTGACCTTTCTAAAACAGTTCTTGCAGTTTAACTTTTGAAAGGTTCAATCAACCAAACTAGGAATTCTTCCTTGAGGCACGAAGGTTAGATGGCAGTCTTACTAATTTTGATAGAATTATTCACCAATAGGTGCTGGAGTAATTGAGAGCGTCTAGTTTAATTGGCGTCTGGTTTGACCCTTATCCCCCTATTGTTTATGCTTTTAGGTTAAATTCATCATCTAGAGCTAATGGCCCACCTTTTTTTTTTATTGTTGATGTCTGGGAAACCACTAAATATATTTTTTGTATTTGCTCGGATTCAAAAAGAAATTTATATATTGTTAAATATATACCATGGATTACAACTTCAGACTTTACTTTTCATTCATAAAACTCAGGTTGTCAAAAGATGGTTACTCGGCTTACTAAATCATTTATTACCACTACTGCTACTAGTCGCTCATTGCAGCATCGGATCACCTGAGGCCAACGTAACTGCTCACGCTTCTCATTCATCAAAGTCTATAGAGCTTCACTCTTTACTCTTCCCCATAAAGTTTAAAATTCCTTTAAATTATTCCTTATTTTTCTTCCCCCTTTATTTTAGGATGTCCAGCTCGTTGTTTGGCCCCACGTGAAGGGCGAAAAGGTACTATTTTTGGCCATCTGTCATCCATTTTCTATAAGACGGGACCTAGTCATCCTGATGTTAATTCCTTATCACCGTACAAACGGGGATCAAACCACTTTTATCACACATGGTTAAAGGCCAGTTAAACAAGTACTGAATTATTCGTAGATAACTCCGTTATAAAACACGTAATATATCTTCCTCAACCATTCGAAGCAAAGTCATTTTTGACTGCTATCATTACCGTGCTCTCGCTATCCAATTCTTACTTTGAATCGGCTGCTTTACTTTTTATTTATTCACAGCATCCACCATCATTGCAAGTATACCCTCCAGCTAGGTGAAACCAGAACCGTCACGTATTGGGGGGAGGGGGACCCCTCCTCAATGTTTTTGGGCACTTGGTAAAAAAATGAGTCGGTGAAATCGGGGAACGAAGCACCACGATTTTTCCGACGCTGCCAAAAATTGTTGTACGGTTAAATAAAGAGCATGAAAATAATGACATAACGTATACCCAAATCTCAATCTCGGTCGGTAAATGCAGCGGTTTACCGACTCGTGCAGTGATTTTTCGTATCGGATTCAAAACGGACACTATACTAATTATTGATAAGGAAAGGTCGGTGAAAATGACCAGGCAGTCGGTAAAATCCTTTGCCCCCTCCCCAAACATTTTGTCTAGTAACGACCCTGGATGAAACTACCCACCGAGATGATTTATCTTGTCTGCTAACATCACCTCTTGTGAAATCCCATAAGCATACGCTAAGGTATTCGATGCTGGCAACCATTTATATGATTTATACGCATATCACAGTAAAGATCTATAAAATGTCAATCCAAATGCAATATTCAATAAATTGATGTTCTTTATAAATGAAATTTATAATTATGTACACGATACGCAAAATATTGAATCAGTCAACATAAATTCTACAAACCTAGGTATTGAACTGTTACGCTTAAGGACACTTATACCTTGCTGTAAGAATGCCAAATCTTATATGGCATGAAAACGTTTATCTTGCATGTCCTATGTTGCATATCAACGTGTATGAAAATCCTATGTAGCATGAAAACGACTGTGTTGCATGAAATCATCTATATTGCATGAAAGCGCCTGTGTCGCACGAAAATGTCGTTGTGATCATAAACATTTTTCCTACGGTCAACATTTCAGAATACTCGACACACTTTTCAGAAAAGCAAAAAAGACAAACTTGAATTTTATCTTGGAATTATTTTTAAACGGTCTATAAGGACTGCCATCCTAATTAATCACAAAAGCACAGCTGTCTTTTAGGTGAGCCTAATGAGGCACATGTTGAGTTTCAACTTATGAGCTTTATTTGGTACGTGTGTGCTATGGCGCCTATCTTAAGTTCTTCATCCATTGACGCATTGTAGAACCGGTTTCTTCGTTAGTTTCTTTTAGCTTAGCGCGAGACAAGACAAAGTGAAGTGACAAAATAGATGGGAAATATATAATTTGGGCTATATATTTGAACATTAGGGTGGGGGTGGGAGTGGGAGTAAAGTATTTGGACAGTGTGAAGTTAGAAAATAGTTCTTAGTTCATGATATGGAGAATAATTGTACCTAACACAATTTGCACGCAGACCCGCTACCCCCTCATGTGCAAATATATAGCGCAAATTTTTTATTTCCCATCTATTCTGTCACTTCTCTTTGTCTTGTGTCGTGCTAAGCTGAAAAAAACTAACAAAGAAACCAGGTCTACAGTGTGTCAGTGGATAAAGAGCTTAAAAAAGGCGGTACAACAGACAAGTACTCTTTATTTTGAAACATTGTAATGCATATTTAGAGAAACTATAAATTTAAATAATTCACTTATATTTAGCTCGGTAACTATTACTTGTTCTTTAACAAAAGAAAAAAATAACAAATGAGAAACAGAAAAGTACACATCATTGACCAAACTAACTGTCTGGAAATAGATAGATTGCATTTCGAAACCGATTCTCGATCAGCTTCGGAAAATAATTGAAGTAAGTAAAATTTTGTCCCTTTCCCCTATTCTTGATTTACATAAAATTACTTTAGTAAGGAAATAGAACATAATCAAAATATATGATTCAAAAATAAGAGAGTTTAGGGGAAGAACTGTGTAAGACTTTCTAGAGACAAATGTAAAATTTTGTTTTACAGTTTATTTGTGGTTCTTTTATTTTTGCCTTGGGAGGAATGGTAAAATATGATCCTATTTCTTGTTTTATGTCCCTTAATGCATATTTTATTGCTATAAAAAAGGCAACATTTTCTAAGGAACGGATTTCATATCTTATGTCATTAGTTAAATGAAGTTCGTTAAATGCCAGGTTTATTACAGAATTTTATCTCCAGTGAAAGTTTCATTTTCTATTGGGTTCTGGTCTCTGGCACAACCTCAGAAGGCTCATTACAACTCATCAAAGCATAATTTTTTTTATGTCAATATAGGTGAAAAGGAAATCTTATTGTTGGAATCAGTTCAGCTGAAATTAAAAAGAAAACATTCTTATCTCAAATAGGATATTGAATGTTTAATTTTCAATATTCCAATTCTCATTTGCTCAGAACATGTGAATTACCATGGAAAGTGAAAATGAAATATGATTGTTTTAACTGGCTAAACGAAAATTTACAACACCATACTTATATTTTACATCATATATCAAATTTTTAATTTTCAATGTTTCACTTTCCCATTGCGTGGAGTATTTGAAATACTAAGGACAGTGGAAATGAAATCTGACAGCTTGAATTGGTTAAGCGGAAATTTACAAAACTGTAATTATCTTAAAAGGTTAGGAAAAATCTGCAATTCAGTTTTTGATGAAAAAGACCCCAATATCCACATTTGGGATTTTGGGTAGTAGTAGCGGCAAATTATAAAAAAAAACGGGTAAAAAATGAGCAAAACATAAGCTAAGAACGTTACAAACACCAAAAACACTAAACAGTTTAAGAAAGTATAGCTTTCCTTTGAAGGTGTAGTGTCTTTGGGAATCAACAAACTGTTTGAATTTCTTCGGAAGAAAATCGTTGTCAAATTTAAAAAATTAGTTTTGCGTAATTATTTTCATGGTTCGACGAGGCAACACTGACGAAAATTTGGTACTGCCCTAAAAAAGTCCTAATTTTGAAACAACAAAAGAAAACTTAAAAAAAAATCGGTTTTCAGGTATGAATACACCTAAGATGGGTCCAGGGGAGGGGAATATTTTTATTTTGATGTCCTTGACACTTTAACGTATTGTTTTTCCTTTTGGTCTCTTTCGGCACTTAACTTCTATTTATAGTCACGCTCACTTGAATATCATAATTTTTTGCACTCAAACACTTTAGAACTGATTTTGTTTCCAAATTAATGAGTTTTTATTACGAGGACAGACGTGCGGTCGCAGATGTGGATCAAAACTAGAGGAAGGGTTTTTGTTTGGTTTCTACTTAAATTTACACGAATGTGTCAAGAAAGAAAAGGTGAATCAAAAATAGTTGACTCTAGTCAACTAAAATGTTCAAAAATAAAAAAAAAATATGGACACCATAATACTAGCCTACAGATATGTCAAACGAAGAGAAGCAAATTCTAGCCAACGAATTTATCAAGCGACAAAAATGGTAAGGTATTTATATTTGAAATCGTGACTCGGTTCAATTTTGAAAAGAATACTACAGTTGTTTTAATTAGATAGCTTTTTATTTACATCTAAATTCACACCCAACTTTCAGTTTAGTTAGAGTTCATATGGATTTGTTTAACTCTATGGCATGAATCTTGTAAAGAAAAAAAATCAAACAGTTCGTGGTAACGAACTGTAAGTAAGGAGCGACCCGGCTCAATAGTAACCAAAACTCTAATAAAAAGGATTTTGATACCAATAGAGACATCAAAAGAATCAAATTTATATGCTGGTTTCAAATATATAAATTTCATCAAGTTTAGTCTTACTCGTCAAAAGCTATGTGCCTGAGAAAATGTGCCTTATGTTCGAAATAAAGGGGCACACATCCCCTAAAAGTCAATCACGGATGCGTGTTTTTTGTATGTTTTTTCTGTTGTTTTTTTTCTAGGGGTTATCATATCAACTAAGTGGTCCTAGAATATTGTGCGAGGGCTTATTCGAACGTAAATTAAATATTCTAGTGCCCTTTTTAAGTGAAAAAGAATGAAGGGCAACTAGGCCCCCTCCCACGCTCATTTTTTCCCGAATCTCACCTGATCAAAATATTGAGATAGCCATTTTGTTCAACATGGTCGAAAAATATAATAACTATCTTTAATGATGACTTAATCCCCCACAGTCCCCGGGGGTAGGGCGGCAAGTTATGAACTTTGCCCAATGTTCACATATAACTAGTATTGCTTACTGGGAAGTATACAGATGTTTTCAGGGGAAATTTTTTCTGGTAGTGGGGGGGGGGGTGTATCGGGGTTTACGAGGGTGGTTCTTTCCATAGAGAAGTTTTCATGGGGAAAGGGACATTGCTAAGAAGGGGCGCCGAATTTGTCAGAATTATTTAAAAAAAGATCAGATATTAAATAAAAAAAAAACAGTTTTCAACTGAAAAACTTTTCAACCGAAAAATTTTCAACGTCAAAACTTAAAACAAACAGAAAAAATCACGTATGTGATTGAGTTTTCCCCCTAGTCGATACCTCGCTCTTTACGCTAAAGTGTTTTTTAGTACTTTCGTAAGAGCTATTTATTATAATTAGCGGCCTTTGTGATTAAGAGGTCATTCTTAAAGAATTGGAAACAATTCAAACTTTAACGTGAAGAGCGAGTTATTGACTATGGGGGCGAACCCCCCCCCCCCCATATACGTAAAAAATATATATGAATATAAAAGCTCCTTACGTAAGTTAATTCGTAAGTTATGGATAGTCATTAATAATAAAAACAATCGTAAATAAAATTAAACAACTTTCGAGAAAGCCAGTAGGGTAAGAGGTACCATTTTGCTGGGACATATAGCAATTTCCATGTTATTTGCGTAGACATATAGTAATTTCTACGTTATTTGCTCACGGGTATAGGACCATGCTATTTGCTCACGGGTATAGCAATCTCCATGTTATTCTACGTTCCATGACAATTGAATATGGAATTATACAAAACCTACCAGACAGCTTTCTTGGCCGACCAGACAAGTTTCTGGGCCAACCAGACAAGTTTCTGGGTCAACTCCAAGTTTCTGGGTCTTAACGTTCCATGGCACCTTTCCATGGCTGATTACCAAACTAGTTAATTGGCAGTGTATAATGTAGTCAAGCATGTTTTTGAGAGTTGGATCGTAATAATATAATTTAAAGCAAACAGGTTTTTTTCTGTTTTTGTTGTCAATTGCACAATGAATGTACGTCATGAGTCTATCCCCATACATATAGGTAATACTTCTACAAGACATTACACCTTTTCAAAGAGAATATTGTAGCTATGGAATCCGGTTAATAACCTGTAGCTTAAAGGTATCTGAGATCTTGCCCCAGTATCGCATACACTATTAGAGATATCAAAATGATATCTCATTTGCATTAAGCTAACTCAATTTGCAAAAAGTTATTCCATTTGCACAACTCTGCTCTGATTGAATTGTCGCCGACAATGGGTTGAAAACGACATGTAATCAATGCTAAGCCTTTTGTTATTGCCAGAGGATTACTCAATTCACTTCTTAGTGTTAACTGACAGAGTTCCAAATACTAACATTTTGAAAAGCAGACAGGTTTTTTTTGTTTAGCATTTGCAAAAAAGAGGTAATTAGTGATTGGATTGTGTGAAGGTGGAGAAAAAAGGATTAAACTGATTAGCAGTTAAGGTAACCCTGAAAGAGTTGTTAACTCAGGTAATTTGTTATAAATTTGAAACAACATCAGTCTATGAAAATGGCTAACGACGATAGAATGACATTGTGACTTGACCTAGCTTTACCTCTCCGATGTGGTCTGTATAATACACAAGTGACGTTTGAAAAGTATTGTCAATTTAAAATAGGATCTAACGTCCCCTTCGTTCCCCCATTTCTGAGGGCAGGGGAGGGAGGGGGGGTCAATTTTGGAGGGAATTGATTTGAATAAAAGGAATTCAAATATTTTGCCTATGAAATAGACTGTCGTGTTGTAGCATTTCAAAGTTTGAATAACTCTTTCAAAGAGTAAAATAGAAAAGGAATTCGCAAATTGGACACTGAACGATATTAATTAATGTTTTGAATAATAGGAGTGTGAATGATTCTAATTAGTGATTGGATTGTATGAAGGTGGAGAAAAAAAAGGATTAAACTGATTAGCAGTTAAGATAACCCCGAAGGAGTTGTTAACTCAGGTAATTTGTTATAAATTTGAAACAACATCAGTCTATGAAAATGGCTAACGACGAAAGAATGACATTGTGACTTGACCTAGCTTTACCTCTCCGATGTGGTCTGTATAATACACAAGTGACGTTTGAAAAGTATTGTCAATTTAAAATAGGATCTAACGTTCCCTTCGTTCCCCAATTTCTGAGGACAGGGGGGGGGTCAATTTTGGAGGGAAAACCAAAAATACTCAGACACTAATATCAATATTAGTAACGATTCTATTTGAACTTTCTCCAAGTTGATCAAATCGATCTCAAAAGGATTCATGATAAAAAAAAGCAGGGGGACGTTGGGATTGAATCATAGAGAAACATCGAATTTACTTAATAAAAACTACCACTAATCAGCATCTATAAATAAATGAAACCAAAACCGAAAAGAAATTACAATAAATAATCGAGTCAAACTCAAAACGAGCAGAAATTAACTTAAGTTTGGGGCAAAACCCCTATGTCTTCCCAAGGCCAGTGTAGGGGGGTTGGGGGTTAGGTGGGAGGATCTTTCCATGGAGAGGGCTCTGGATTTCCCAGCATTATTTAAAAAGCTTCCTATGCTAACTAAACAAAAGTTTTGGATGTTTTTGTCAGTTTGTAGTTTATGCACTAATATCAATATCAGTAACCATTCTATTTGAACTTTCTCCAAGTTGATCAAATTGATCTCAAAAGGGTTCATGATATTAAAAAAAAGTTTGGGGCAAGAAAAAAAAACTAAAATATTGTCGTGAAATCATTTTCAACACTCAGAGCAGGGGGACATTGGGATTGAATCATAGAGAAACATAGAGTTTATTAAAAAAAAAACTACCACTAATCAGCATCTATAAATAAATGAAACCCAAACCGAAAAGAAATTACAATAAATAATCGAGTCAAACTCAAAACGAGCCGAAATTCACATAAGTTGGGAGTAAAACCCCTATGTCTTCCCAAGGCCAGTGTAGGGGGTTGGGGGTTAGGTGGGAGGATCTTTCCATGGAGGGGGCTCTGGATTTCCCAGCATTATTTAAAAAGCTTCCTATGCTAATTAAACTTTTTTTTTAAGGGAAGCAGGAGTTTTTTTTTCACAAACAATACTGAGGAAACCCAATTTCCACTGTTTATCGACATTAAATTGTTAACAAGGCTATTATTTCATTGAAATATGCATTTACATTTTTAATTTTCATGTTTTTGATTTTATATTGATGAAGAATTTAAACACAGCTTCAACTAGTTATTTTTTTTTGTTCGGCATAGATGAAAGGTCCAATACCTCAGTTAAACTAAGAGATTACATTTTGATATTATTTGACAATTTACTAAATTTTAAGGTTTTCTTTAGTTTCAAAATGTTTTTGTCAGTCACCATCTTTAGTCATTCACAAACAATACTGAAGAAAACCGATTTCAACTGTTTATCGACATTAAGTTGTTAAGAAGGCTATTATTTCATTGAAATATGCATTTACATTTTTAATTTTCATGTTTTTGATTTTATATTGATGAAGAATTTAAACACAGCTTCAACTAGTTATTTTTTTGTGCGGCATAGATGAAAGGTCCAATACCTCAGTTGAACTAAGAGATTACATTTTGATATTGTTTGACAATTTACTAAATTTTAAGGTTTTCTTTAGTTTCAAAATGTTTTTTTTTGTCAGTCACCATCTTTAATCATTCACAAACAATACTGAGGAAAACCAATTTCCAGTAACAAACTCTTTATTGTTTTCACCTCTTGGATATACAGTACGGAAATTTCATTCAATAAATTATGAAAAAATTGTAAGCAAGTAACAAACTCTTTTCTGAAGTCACCTCTTGGATACACAATGCAGACACTTCATTTAAGAAAGTATGAAAAAATTGTAAGTAAGTAAGTAACAA
>JAQQPU010018571.1:0-17356 GCA_029168905.1 Artemia sp. Kazakhstan ARC1039
AAAAAAAAAAATAAGAAAAAAGTATAAGCAAACAATCATCAAAATTAAGCTAAAACATATGGCACCAAAAAGTTTAGAAAGGTTAAGCTATCCTTTGAAAGGATAGTTGGCTTTGGGGACCAACAAATTCTAAATTGTTCAATTTTTTACGGACGAAAACGTTGTCAATTTCTACAAGTTCGTTTTTCTTGTCTTCCAAGTGTAAAACTGCCATAAAGCACCATTAACGAATAAATGATACCCAAAAAGTAGCAGAAATTACAACAGATAGCCTAGCCAAACTCAAAACGAGCAAAAATAAAAGGAGTATGGCTGACAACACCCATGTCTTCTTCAGAGCAGAAAATAATTTGCACTTTACTAAAAAAAAAAATTATAATAAAATAACTGCATGTGTATTGTCAGTTTGATATACATACTATGATATCTATTCCTTATAGTCTTAATATTTCTTTATTTGTTAAAGCCAAAAAAGTGAAAACATTTGAAATGTATTTTGTTTTCAGTAAAGGGCAGACTATGTTCTAGTCTTGAGGAGGTGTGGGGGTTGTCAGCCCTACTCATGTTAATTGTTGTTATTTTTAGTTTGAATCGGTTATTTATTGTAATTTCTGTTCGTTTTGGGTTTAGTTCATTTATTTATGTTAATTTGTGGTAGTATTATTTATATCTATAAATTATTTGAATTTATATCTGCTCATTTTCAGCTTAATGAGGCTGTTAACTATTCTTTGACAAACTTGTTTTGTGGAAAAAGTTTTTTATACTAATTTCCGTTCATTATTTATTGACATGATCTTTTTCATGTAAAAATATTTTATATCTTTTTATTTTTTTTTCTGTTACACTCCATAGTTTTTTCTTTGAAGATTATTTGACTTTATTTCTGCTCATTTTTGGTTTAATGAGGCACTTTATTTTTCTTTAAAAAATTATATTTCCCATTTACAAATATTATTTGTAACTAATTAAATAATAAAAAAAAACAAGTTTTTCAACTGAAAGTGAGAAGCAACATCAAACCTTAAAACGAACTCAAATTATTACATATAGAAAAAGGTTCCCCCACCTCAAGATCTCGTACTTTAGGTTAAAGTTTTTTTTTTTGGGGGGGGGTATTTTCCACAGGTGGGGGAGGCATTTTCCGTGGGGGGGGTACTTTCTGCGGGGCGGTATTTTCCGGGGAGACTATGATCTTTGGGGCGGTGGTATTTTCCGGAGAGTAATTGTCGGGGGGGGGGGGGTAAACGCCGGCCACCATGTTATCACAGCCAACGAGCTCTCCTGGCCTTGTACCGTCAGCCGTCATGTTTCTAACTTTGCTAGATATTTTGAAAGCTCTTTCCATTTACATGAAGTTCACCTCATATAAGATTTTAAATCATAATCTAGTTCAGTTTTATCCTGACAAAGACATACCGTACTATGAACGAGAAATAATAACTAATTATCAAAAATGACAAAGCTGTTAGACGGGGGAGAAAAATCTGTGATTGTCAGTTATTTCGTTTACGGCTAGCTAATCTTTATTTACATGTGCACCTGTGATTCATTGTCAGTCATATCCCACTGGGTCTTAAAAAAAACACTTATTGAAACAGTTTTGAGATGGGTTTAAGTGCCTCCTGTTTAAGTATTTTCTTTTTCTTTTTGTACTAAGCCATTCAGAATATGGAGGTTAGATGTAGCTACTTTAGGTGAAAGTTAATTTGTCTAGTTACATCACTGTATATAAATAATACAACAGTAACATCACGACTTGGGGAATTTTGGCTACTACGTTCTCGGCGCGTACAAACAGCTCCTCCCATTTAATCTGCCTTCAGCGGTCCAGTGTATATTACCCTGGAACGCGCAATTTCGCAGAAACTTTCTCAAAATGCCTTTGAAACTAACTCTAGACTTCGAAACCTGCTTCTAATTCATAAAGACATCTAATAATAACATTGAACTACTAATTGCCGATTTTTAAATATGTATAGTAATAAATTAATTTAAAATTATTTAAAAGTTTACAACAGTTTATAATGACAGTTTTGCGTGCTAGAAAAATATGACTTGTCTACAAGTGAAAAAATCGAACGTCGCTTATGTTTATACTTGTTTAAACGTTCTCCGGAGCACTTGCATCTTGGTCCGGCTTTGTAAAATGGTTGCGATAAGGAATGATCATACTGTATTATATTTATTTACAGTGAGTTATTTATACTTTTATCTAGTATCATTTGCAAAATCGTGGTGTACCTCAAGTTATGTAACATTTTTAAACCTTTAAAAAAGCTATACTTCTTAATTGACCTCTATGGAATGTATACAATATCCAGGACCTACGAGACAAAAGCCTTAGTCCCCTTCAAAAATACCCCCTAACATAAATTTTTTTTTCCTTTTTTTGTAGTCATAGGCAGTGGTAATGAATATGATAGGTCATAGCATTGGTTTCAGATATTGGAAGTAAAGGAGTAACACTCCCCCGATACTCTGATTAGACTATATTTTTCGGTTGCATGCTAAGGCACCAATATTCTCAGTGGCTGATCTAGGAGGGTAAGGGACCCCAGTCCCCACAAGCTTTTCCTGGCGTCTTCATTCCCTATTTTTTTTCTTTTTTTTACTCTTTTCTCAGAATAAATTCGTCAATTTGGTCAATTATTGGCATCTTTTTCACACTACCCCCCCACCCAAGATTTTGCTCATTGGTACCCTGGTCAAATTGGGCCTCCGCCAAGATTTTGCTCTGGATCCGCCCCTGAGTATTCTAAAATATTTTAACAACAAATCCATGTTGATTTTCAATTTTCTACTAAATTGAAAAAAGAATACATAAAAACTTATCAAATAGAATTTCTTAAATACTGATTAAATGAATAAAAAACTATTAAACTTGAACAGCAGCGTAAAATGCTGCATTGGAAAAAATAATCTCGGAACGAGGTTCCATGATGGTTGGGTCCTGAGAATTGTGCTCTTTTCTACCTTCTCCTCCTAGCAGCCCATGCCATGTTTTAAACAATTTTATCTTAGTTCAAGTGAGCCTTTTGACAATTCATAGCAGCTCACTATCTCTCTCAAAGAATATCTAGGGACAAGAGAAGCTCAGATTCTGGGAACTTCAGCTGAGAATCCTTCACCTTGACTCACGAGATTCTCAATTGGTTTTACCATTGCTGTATACTTTATGATTTGAACAGGAAAATATGTGCAGCAATAGCAGTATGTATCTGAGTAGGTTGACCTGGTAATTTGGTGTAGTACGTAAAATTATGTTGCACAATCTTATAGTAAAAGTTTTGACACTGTCATAGTGTTGACCAATTCCTGATCCTTCCCAGACATGACCATCCACATTCTCTTTGGACTAAAAATGCCTATAAAATACAACATCGGATAACTAGAGGGATGTTTCTTATTTTCAAATATATATCTAAAAAGAAGACTGAAATATAGTCACTTTTTGGGAACAACAAAGCATTGGATATAAAAATAAAGCTAACGATCTCGAAGTTAAGAGTTAACCAAATAGATTAGTTCAAGAGGAGAGTTTTGCCCTTTTTTTTTGTTTACTTCGTTCTTGTTTACATGGAAGACCAGTGTGACTTAAAAATTGTTGATTGTGACCGCAAGAAAAAGAGCATACAGAACATCTGAACAAGCTATATTTGAAAAAAGCTCTGAATTAGGAAAAGGGCCTATAATAACTAACTGCTACCAAAAGTTTTAATTACCAATTAATAGTGCAGCCTGTCCAGCAGGAACAAGGTACTGACTTTCTAGAATCTTCTGAGCAAATCCTGAAATTCCAGCAACAAGAAAGCCTTCACTTGCACCAGCCAGACTGATAGCTACGAAGGTTGGATTTGAAAATATTGCTATGACATTTTTGGGCAAGTCCTTCAAACCACCTCCATCAGCTCCAACAGCATCGTCATCATCATCTTCGCAAACTTCTCCTTTTTTCTTTCTCTGATACGCCTGAGAAACCTTCTGAGCGGCAATCGCTTTCGCACCTGAAACAGAATTTCAACAGAATTTCAGGACAATGGAAGACAATAATGATCTTAGGTAAGATCACCCTAATTCTGAAATTGGCGTCCATGGTACATCTTGACATTACCTAAATAAAGTTATACCTTACCTCCCCTCTTCCCAAGTATTCCTAACATACATGGGCATCAATCTCTGCAAAGGGTGCTCAAATAAATACGTAAGTACAAAACTTATAGCTCAAACAAAAAGAATGAACTAGTAAAAAACTAACAGTAGCTCACAGTAGAAGCCTCATTTTAACGGCGAAGGAAATCCCTTTAAAAGCAAATAGAAATGGTCAATATGATTAGGATCGTTTACCTTTATCTTCATAAAAACTTCCTTTTTTTAATTGAATTACATGATTAAAACTCAGCTCCTACTACAGGTCCACGGATTCTAGTTTTTACAAAAAAAAAATCTAAAACCTTTACTAAATTGTTTTTGTATCTCAAATTGATTATTTTTTAATTAACACTGATGCAAACATTGCATCTCACAATAACGCCGGTATACGTTTTTTTTTATCTTACAATAAAGTTAAATGTATCCAGTAAGAAAAAAATAGTTTGATAGATACCAGTCATCTTTTGCGAAAATACAAGTTATGTGTTCTTCGTAAAAAACGAAAATAATAGTGTGCTTAAAAGTACTGCATTTTCTTCTAGGCTACTAATAAAGCTGGCACATATGAAAAAAATGATGACAAAAATTGATACTAAAACTTGGCTTTTCTTATAAAGGCACCTAATCTGGCAAAGAAAAAACAGAAATTCAACTGTCAAGAAAATTTAGGCAAAACTGAACATAAATAACGCTTAACTACAAACATCCATTTTCAAGAAGAGCTGTGGAACTAAATATTTCGGCTGTTTTTAATCATTAAGCTGCTCTGTTTTGAAAAATCACCAAAAACCACTATACAGAAACACTTTCTAATATCGTGCTGGATTTGTTTCCAAGTCTAGCCACTACTTGTCTTCATGAGAATAACGGTCTGGCAGGTTTCTGATAGCCGAGAATACTGAAAATAAACAATGGAAGGCTAAGTCAGCTTAGTTTTCCGGCTCACGAATAAAGGCATATGGTAAAACCTGGGGATTAAAAAAAAATATCCAAAAATAATGATCGGTATGTTTTTGTCCTTGATCTTAACCTCATGTTTTTAGTACAAAAGTGAAAAATTAAATTCACAGGAAGCTGGTTTCAAAAATTGTGTCAACACTATTTTGTCCTCAACTATTCTGACATTAAATCTTTTGCTAGATGCATCTTAAGAATAGGGAAACATCTGTTCCAAATTTCCAGCTTGTTTTATACTGTTTCTATATCTGTTATACTGTTCTATATGTTTCTATATGTTCTATATGTTATACTGTTTCTATATGTGTTTCTATAAACTGTTTCTATATACTGTTTTTATATGTTGTTAAATACTGTGTCTTAAACCTTCGCTTTTAATGATGAATCATAAATGTTATGATTGCAATATAAATAATGTTCAACTCGACAATATATGAACGGGATACATAGTTGCCGGTATAGTCCTACGTAATTTTCATTTTATCCCATATGACCATTATGTGGCATGGGTATTAATCTTGCAAAGTGCATACATAAGGAGCCCTGCAACCGTAGAGAGTGAGATTAAGCAAGAGAGCAAAATACTAAAAGATACCAAATCATCCAATAGCACGAGCCTGATTCCAAATGGACTTTCTACGAATGTACAAATGGACCTTCAAAAATTCTTCAAGAAACTGCATGAAAGCTTTGGTAATAATTACCATTTTGAAGATGTCTTCAGAATTTTAGGGACCTAGATTTCTCCTAGCCCTTGAATTTAATAGAAATTACCGCAAAAATTTAATTTTAAAATGTGCTTAAAAATAAACTTGTGTTTGTGTTAATATATATCCAAATATTTAATACAAAAATTGTTTCATAGTTGTGGTGAATGAACAAGCTATGTCATTTCTTTCTTTCCTCACACTTTTTTGTTACAGCTCCTGTAATTTGTTGTACTTCATTTTTTTTATGGTCCCTACCTACTGTTGAACTACCTATACTGATTTTCGCCAAAAGCCCCCAGCTTTGACCCTCCGTGTGGCAGCATTGCTGGAGAATTCTTCGCATCAATCCTAGTATATTTTCTGCACAAAAATATTGAGGAACTGCTGCCAAACAATTACTTATGGTGGTGAAAACGCTCGAATTACCTTTTATTCGAAGCAAAGAAGAAAACAAGCAAAATGACATTTACAGTACGTATTACATATCATTTCAACTATAAAAATCAACCAAATTCAACAATTTGATGAAAAAAAAACATTGCCATTCTCGCCCATAATTCCTGCAATAACCCTGCTATAATTGCTGTGAATATAGATGATGGTGCCTTCTAATATCAAAAGTAGAAATTTAAACTGCTAGATGACTGCTCATTCTAAATTCAGCGATAACGGTTCAAGACAAAAATATTATTAGTTTGAATTATATGTAGCTTATATTTAACATACCTGGTAACTTAGAAGGAAATGCGAGGAGAAGCCACCCAATTATCAGTGCAAATAAGCCGCAAAAAAGGAAACCAATCCACCAAGCTCCAACAAAATTCGTTGCTACAACTTCAGGTGGAGCCCTATAAAATAACAATATTTTAGCAATGGTGGCTTCAATCGCTATGTGAAACCTTTCCTAATGTCTTAAGTGCCTTAAATGGCCTTTCAAACCAAGAAATTACGTTACGGTGATCCTGCTCTAAGCATCTTATTACAGTAAAAAGAAAATTGTACAATATGCTGACTAAACTACGCTAAAATAAAGTACTTCAGTACAAAGTTACTACATTCAAGAAGCAATATTGAACATATGGGTTTCTTACAATAACAGCCCCATTCATTTCGAGTAAACCTTTCTATAAGACAAGCTCTTCGAGTACTCAGAAGAGAACTTTTCTGGAGCACTCAAAAAAGAAACAACTGTTTCCTAATGATATACCAACCAAACTAGCTGAAATTACGGCTGTTTATTACTGACCTGTTCCCTTTCCCCTAATACGTTACTACAACTTCAGGTGCAACCCTATAAAATAAACAACACGTTAGCAATGGTGCCTTCAATCGCTATGTGAAACCTTGATTAATGTCTTAAGTGCCTTAAATGGCCTTTCAAACCAAAAAATTGTTTTATGGTGATCCTCTTCTAAGCATCATATTACAGTAAACAGTAAATTATACAATATGCTGACTAAACTATGCTAAAATAAAATATTTAAGAAGCAATATTCTGCTATATACAATGAGAGACAAATGGTTTGCAAAAGAGTCAAAAATAAACTCAAGCATTTACAGAAAGCGACTACTTTGGAAATTCTATAAAAAAAAATCAAAGACTTTTTCCTTAATCTAAATACTGCTATTGGTTACTTTTGGAAAAAAAATTGTAAAAGGGAAACATTTGAGCAATGAACAGACTTAAATCTGGACAGAAAGGTTCACCAGGACCTCATCATTTGTAAATCAATCGGAGGGTGCTGTCATAATTCAAACAAACTTGATAGGAAGAAATATATTTTAAGGAGGCCTTAATTTTGTGTAATTTGGTAACTCAATTTTAGTAAAGCTTGGAATTCCCTTTTGCTTCAATAGATCAGAAATATAGCGACAGTTTCAAATTAGCTTGAATTTGAAAATAACTTCACTTTGCGTAACTAGTCATAAATCGTGTAGTGACACTTCTTTGTCCAAGAATCGAACGACTTTTGAACCCGTGATATATATTTGAAGATCATATTTAGACCAGTTTTGGGTATAAAACAAAGAGAACAAAAGGCCTTGAAATACTGAAAAAAAAAAACTTTTTAGAAATAACCGATTCTTACCAACACGCCTCAGTAACAACACACTACCAAATTCTTAGCCCTGATAAGTAGGGGCAACTTTACAATACAACGTCTTAGTTTTACTTTTAAGGCGTAAGGACAAAATATAACCTCTACAAGCGTGGGAGCCTAAACTTTGGTCATCAGGACAAGTACCAAAATAGATAGTCGGATCTCAACCAAACTTGGTATAAAGTTAGAGCAAGCATTTTTTTTACATTTTAGGAATCTACACCTAGCCTTACCTAGTTAGGAAGAGGGAGGGTTCCAGAAACTCTGGTCTTCAGGAAATCTAGTAAAAGGTATTATCTAGCAAAAGGTAAGGGGAACTGAATTAAACTTAGTAGAAAAAAAGAGTGAATATCCTTGTTGGTCCGTTTGGGTCTTTTAGATGAAGATTGTCCGGAAACATTGTCCGACTATTTAAGAAGAAGAAAGAGGAGAGCTGTTAAATTTTCATCAGGACATCTTGCAGAAGAGTTTATCAAATCTAAATCAACAGGATTTGTTTCTTACAGACAGTCCTAATCCCCAATTGCTAATACAAAGGAAATACTGTAAATACTGGAGACATAATTTATTTACAGAAAAAAAAAATCATAAAGACAAAAATTTGAATCTAGTTTTGGCTATATCGATTAGTGACATCCGAAAACTGCCCTAAAATTTGTTTCTCTGATAGACCTCAAATAAAATAAAGCATTTACAAGTTTAGTTATGTCGATATGGGACGTCTGAAAGTGGCCCGAAAATTCCGTTTTCTACAATTGGCTCAAACTTATAGAGCATGTCAACGGGAACATGCTCTATAAAATACACACTAAAATTATTTTTTTTGTAAGGGATTTTTTTATTCATATTGCTAAACAAGACCTTTGTTTGTTTTGCCTCCTATCGAATGCAGCTTACTGAGCGTATACATTGAGCAAATAAAACCAAAGAAGCTATAGTATTTTTTTTTTTAATTGCGTCTTGTTTATGCCTCAAGTTGGGTAAAACTTTATTTTCCGTCTGATCAAAATGAAACTTTCAGTGCAAGTTTACTGGACCAAGAGAACTTTAATGAGGGCAACATATTTCAAAAGCAAGTTTAATTGTATCAGTTTATAACACCAGAAATTGGATTTTTCGTTTTTGCTAATCCGCTTGAAAATTCCAGAGCATGTACACAAGGCCATAGGAGCCTCCATTACAACAAAATCAAGACAACAAATAATAATAATAATTTATTTATGCCCTCTGTACATACACAAATGTACACAGAGCACTGGCGGATCCTGTTTTTTTTCTTTTCTTAGGATAAATTTGTCAATTTGGTCAATTATTGGCACCTTTGTCACATTGCCCCCCCATGATTTTTCTCATTGCCGCCCTTGTCACATTGGGCCTCCCCCAAGATTTTTTTCTAGATCCACCCCTGACACAGAAGAGTATAGGCAAGGCCGTATCCAGGGAGGGGGAGGGGGGTTACCTGGTTTGACCCCCCCCCCCCCGAAATTCTTGACCGAGTCGAAAATGAGTCTAAAAATTCCTGTAAAGACAAAACCTTACCAGAAAACAGGATGTTAGACTAAGTCCGCGGAAAAAAATCGGGTAACCCCCCCCCCGTTATATCTGTCTGGATCCACTCTTGAGCATAGGAGATAAACGAAAAGAAAACTGAAAACTTTAAAATAACACTTCCGAGGGAAAGACCGATAATAAATAGCTCATAATAGTTCATAAATAAATAGCTTATAACCGTCTCAGTAATAAATAGCTTACTTAAAATTACAAAATAACCTTTCTGGAGAAAAGAGCGATAATAAATAGTTTATAATACTCATAATAGCTCATGAACAATAACTAGCTCATAATGCCTGGACAATAAATAGGTTATATCTGATTGTATTTATTCGTGACTTCCGTCAAGATATTTTTTTAAGAAAAAATTGACTTTTTTTATAATTAACAGGACTTTTGACATGCTTTTATTCAGACAAAATAATACAACAAATAATACCAATAATAATAAAACAAAATAGAACTGGGAAATTGAGACACGTGTGTTTTCAAGGGTGTCTACGAAATGAAGCTCAGAATGGCTTCCGTCTTGTAGAATGCCATAAATTATGCAGATTTTCAATCCATATGAATAAAAAATCCCCCCACCCATCCAGCCCATATCTTTATTTTTCTTTAGTATTGCACATAACTACTGCTGATTGAATAGTATGATTGAACTAATTATTCAAATTTTCAATAGTCATATTATAATTCCAACTTAAAACCATCAAAATTAGGCTACTATTAAGAAATAAACAGGCCAAAATTAAAATTAATAGTCACATCAAACATCAGATGACAGATATTGCTATTGATCAATAGATGAATCCTAAAACTAGCAGAAATTTAAATGAATAATCCGTTCAAAATTTAAGCGAACAGAAATTACCACGAATTAGAATAGATTGCCACTCCGCTAAACCTTCTAAAGGCCAGAGTGGCATTTGAACTTTGAAGAAGACAAAGTGGATTTTAAAGAGTTACTCTTTCATCAATTAACGTCAAAAATAGAAACAATTCTGAGATTTCCAAGGACTAAAATCACTATATTTTTGTACTATCAATCTAGTGTCATTAATCTGATATGCACAAAAAATAAATTCTGTAAAAAACGAGAATACATAACAACAAAGAAAAACGAGGTGATTCAAGACCCAGTAAAAAAAAAAAAAAAAAAAAAGGAAAAATACAGATATGTTCCCCAATACCTCTATTCAGCGGTCTCAGCAAATAAAAACAATAAAAAGTAAAAACAAATCCCTATTAATATTAAAAAGACAGAACTTAAAAAAAAGAGTGAGAAAAAGTCATTTCTAAGGTAATTAAATGCGATTTCGTATAGCGGTTTGATAAAATAAGGATCGAATGGGAATTTTCATCATATTGTGAAATATGATAGTGTGAAAATGCGTAAAATGATTAGCCTGTGTCGTTTCAGAAGTTATTTATTCCCATGATCTCTGTCTTTTAAACACATAACTTTCAAATATATTAGATCAGCGGCATAGCGTTTCTGAATTTGTGAATAAAACAAACCAACATAAAAAATTTTGACAGCTAAAGTTTCTTTTTAATTAGGTACTTGTCTATTATATAAAACACACTCGAGAAGTGAAGTTTGATGAATGCTAATGAAATAAAACAAAATTATGATGAAAATATAATAGTTTAGAGACAAATTTGGGCTATATATTTGCACATTAGGGAGAGGTGGGGGTAAAGCATAGCATATATTAAATACGTAACCTGGACAAACTCATTTTAACCTAACCAAACCTATTTAACCTAATGAAAAAAAAATATGATGGAAACAAAATACTTTATTAGCAAAATTATGAAAACTACAACATGGAAATATGCTCCCAGAATGTAGAAATGTCCTCAAGAATCGCGTTAAAATAAACTCGGCTTTCTGCTTTTACTGCCGCAGAAGGCCGGCAGTACCTTAATCTAAATGATGGCGGGATGTACCTCGGTGCCGTTTTTTCCTCCGCTTTGCTGAACGCCATATGCTCTCTAATTTTTGGGTAGAGGTGCCGGTTCTAGGTCGACAAAATTACTTTTGTGGTTCACTTTCAAATGAGTCAACTTTCAAACCCGCTTGTTACAGATCAGTTGTGTTGAAGTTGAAGCCCTTTCAACAATCTGAAATGATTCTTGAACATCCACGGTGTGACACTATGTTCTATCACTAGTCAGAGCAAACTAACCGGTGTCCTTGAGAATCACGTTAAAAATGAACTAAAATGAACTAGTGTCAAGAATCACGTTAATAATGAGCTTTTCTTTGTCTTTGAGACGGTCAGCCGACGCCAAAGCTCCCAATTCAATAATTCACAAATGACCTTCACAGTTTTGCTAATAAAGTATTCTATTTCCATCCTATTTTATTTTCACCAAACTTCACTTCTCGACTGTGTTTTATATAATAGACAGGTATCACCAAACTTCACTTCTCGAGTGTGTATTATGTAATAGACAAGTACCGTAAATTAAGTTGATGGGCACACAGTTTTGTTAATATAAGAATTTTTCTTTGCTGTGATGTCTATTACCCTGATTTTTCTTCTTAAAGGAAATTTTTTTTACTGAAGCTGTCTGGGCAAATGAAAACTTCAATGTTCAAAATATGTATCTTTTTCAGTAATAAGCGAATACTATTCAAGCCTTTTAAAGTATTTTAAGGGCGGTGGACAGTCACATTCATATTTGTAGTAGCTCTTGTTCCTAACATTGATTAGCGTTGTTCTATTAATTTGTTGTTGTATTGTGTTGTTTTTGAGGCTACAACAAAAGAAAAACCCGACGTCTGAAACACATGTTGTTTTCAGTAAAGCACAAAATCACTATCTTTGGAATTTAGAAGGTTTCAGGGGTTGATCTCTCTACTATTATTTGTTACAATTTCAGTTCAAATTATTTTGAATTAATTATATATTTTAATTTCTACTCGCTTAAGGAATTATATATCCATTTATAGTAATATATGTTATCTCTTTGTTTGATGTGATTTCTCATTTTAATTTATGTTCTTTATAGTCTTCGTTTTATTCGTCCATAGTAATTTATGTATGTTTAATGTTAGAATTATTATATGACTTTATTTCTGTTCGTTTTAGGTTTTATTACGGCTCTTTACTTTTTTTCAAAGTTTTTTTTTTTGAGATGGCTCTTTTTTTTTAAATTAATCTAAGTAAAGCAACATTAGACTTTTCATTGAATAAAAAAAAATGAAAACGGGTAATAACAAAAAGAAATAAAAAAAACCTCAAAGGTCAAAGATCTAGATGAAAAGCATTCTAAACTAACGACGAAACATAAATCCTTAATATAATTATATAAAAAAAAGAAGTTTTTTTTAACTGAAAGTAAGGTACGACGTTAAAACTTAAAACGAACAGAAATTATTCCGTATATGAAAGGGGCTGTCCCCTCCTCAACGCCTCGCTCTTTACGCTAACGTTTTTTATTGTTTTAAGAAATAAAGTTGTGAGACAGAGTCAAACTTTAGCGTAAAGAGCGAGGCGCTTAGGAGGGGACAGCCCCTTTCATATACGGAATAATTTCTGTTCTTTTTAAGTGTTAACGTCGTTCCTTACTTTCAGTTAAAAAAACTTGTCTTTTTTGTATGTAATTTTTGAACGTTTTTGAATTAATGCAGGTTTTGATTTTGGCTCACCGTAGGCTACATGAATAATTAAAACAAATGTGTATATTAATTATACTTTTATTTGGTTAAATGGCTTTCTCGAAACTTGTTTAATTTTATTTACGAACGTTTTTATTAGTAATAAATATACGTAACTTACGAATTAACATGCGTAAAGAATCTTCTATATTCATATATCTTTAATACGTATATTAGGGGGCTCGCCCCCTATTCAATACCTCGCTCTTTAAGCTAAAGTTCGAATTTCGTTCCAATTCTTTAAAAATGACCCCTTAATCACAAAGACCGTTATTTAGAATAAATAGCTCTTATGAAAGTACTAAAAAATCTTGGGCTTAAAGAGCGAGATATTGACCAGAGGGTGAACCCAATCATACACGTAATATTTTCTGTTCGTTTTAAGTTTTGATGTTACTCCTTATTTTCAGTTGGAAAACTTGTTTTTTTATATTTAATTTCCGATTTTTTTTTTAAATAAGGCTGGGAAATCCGGCGAACCCTTCATAGCAATGTCCCTTCCCCCATGAAAACTTCCTTCATGGAAAGATCTTTCCAAATAACACCCGACCCACCCACCCCCCTACTACCAGAAAAAATTCCCCCTGAAAACGTCTGTATACTTCCCAATAACCAATACTATATGTTAACATTGGGTAAAGTTCATAACTTTCAGCCCTCCCCCGGGGGCTTCGACGAATTAAGTCATCCTAAAAGACATAGTTATAATATTTTCGACCATGCTGAATAAAATGGCTATCTCAAAATTTTGATCCGGTGACTTTGGGAAAAAAATGAGCATGGGAGGGGGATTAGTTGCACTCCATTTTTTTGGTCACTTAAAAAGGGCACTAAAACTTTTAATTTCCGTTCCAATGAGCCCTCCCACGATATTCTAGGAGCACTGGGTCAATACGATCACCCCTGGGAAAAAAAAATAAATAAACACGCATCCGTGATCTTTCTTCTGGCAAAAAATGGAAAATTCCACATTTTTGTAGATAGGAGCTTGAAAATTCTACAGTAGGGTTCTCTGATACGCTGAATATGATGGTGTGATTTTCATTAAGGTTCTATTACTTTTAGGGGGTCTTTCCCCCTTTTTTCGAAAATCAGCCAAATTTTCTCAGGCGCGTAACTTCTGATGGCTAAGATTAAACTTAACGAAACTTACATATTTGAAATCAGAATTAAAATCTGATTCTTTTGATGTATCTATTTGTATCAAAATTCCGTTTTTTGGAGTTTCGGTTACCATTGAGCCGGGTCGCTCCTTACTTACAGTTCGTTACCCCGAACTGTTTGATTGAAGTGCCTGTGTGATTTCAGAGGTATCCATGAAATCAAACAGAAGTAATGACCTCAAGGTGATAATAAAATAAATATTTGGAAAAAGTTCAGGCATATTGTAAAACTATTTAATGACCATTCATTTTAAGTGTTTTTTTTTTACCTGTTTAACTTTCATTTTTGTTTTTGTTGCTGTTTTTTCTTATTCATTTTTGATTTTTTAGTGTCACTTGATATTTTTGCCATTGACTCTTTTTTTAATCTGCTTTTACGCTTCACTAATTGGTTGATCTGAAAAAAAAGTGTAATACTGCTGAAATCTTAAAACTAATATTGAACAAATACATTTTGGAAACTTACGGATCTGGATAATCGACGAAAATTCCAAGTAATTCACTACCGAGAAGATAACCAACTGCAGGACCAAGAGAAACGAATACATAAAAAATGCCTGAAAAATAATTTGGCGGTATGGATTCAAACAAACAAAACTTTCTTTTGGGGAGAGTCCCTACGAAATAACACTTTATTATTTATATGCAAGTCTTATCTCAAATTCCATTTTTTGGCTTTTCCTTGTTACGGAAGTGAGTTTACTCTCTTATAATTACTGCAACATCGCTCCTTACTTTCATTTCAAAAAAAAAAGTTTTTTTTATAAAAAAAAAATTAAGTCAATTCACTTGACTTTTACTATCATATTTTTATATTAATACAACTTAATATTTCCTATTAATATTTTCTATGACTGATTAGGAACGTGAATTTGTCAGACTGTTTTCATGGCTAAAAACTCTAAATCATATTCTTAGCCCTTAAAGCATGATTATCATCGAAACCAAAATTAGATTTTGAGCCAATTTGGTATATGCCTACTTGTTTTTGTTGTATTTCTCGTCCCAGGTATATTCATCTTCTTCCAACATGCAAAGCAAGACTTTTACAGCTCTTAACTATAGGTACGGTTTGGGCTTATCAGAGGCAATGTTCTAGTATTGCCTGCAGTAAAGAGCCATAAGCCTTCAATGTATAATTATTGTTATTATTATTTTCCAGAACCAATTCATACGAAAGGAGATCGCAAAAACTCTGGTGGGGGCTCGTTCAAATGGAAATTAAAATTTTTAGCGCCCTTTTTATGGGTCAAAAGTGATCGGAAGGAAACTCTTGTCCCTTTTTATTAGCCGGCATTCTGTAATCTTCAAAGACATTCTATCAAAATTTTAAGACAACCATTTTATCAAAATGGTAAAAAGGCCCAGTAAATATGCTTTCTCGGATGACATAACCCCAAAACCACAGGAACGGGTATAGGTATTGAGTTAAACCAGAAAAATTGGGCTTGAACTAAGGCTTGAGCTAAGAGCATTAAGTTGAAACTTTGAAGGAATGTTAACGGGGATAAACAATTAACTCAAAAGACACTATGTATATCCAGGTTGTCAAAAAGGTTTATCTGCAATATCTCAGGAATAGCTAAGGGTATTAAGTTGAAATTTTCAGAGAATATTGAGATGTTGAACGAAATCGAAAGAAGATATGTAAATCTAGGTTTTCAGAGAAACATATCTGCAATATCTTAGGAACGGCTAAGAGTATTAGGCTGAAGTTTTCTTGGGATATTGAACTAAAGCAAAAGACATTATGTGTGTCCAGGTTATCAATATGCCATGTATGAAATATCCTAGGAACGGCTAAAGATATTCAGTTGTGTCTTTGACGGAGTGCTGAGGCGAAAAAACAGCCAAATCGAAAGACACACTATGTAGGGTCGTATCCAGGATGTTTTTTTTCACGGGGGGGGGGGGGGGGGAAAAAAAATGATTGGGCGGGGGGGGGTACAAAAAAAAATTAAAAAAAGCATCAAAAATTTATTTATGTTCATTTTTGTTACGTTTTTTACGATTTGGACAAACATTTCGAGGGGGATTCAAACCCCCTCCCCCCCTGGATACGGTCTTGACATTATGAGCATCAAGGTTGACTAAGTCACACATCTGCAATATTTCAGAAACAGCCAAGGATATTAAGTTGAAATTTTCAGAAAATGTTGATGGGGATGTTGAAATAAATTAAAACCCACTATATGCATTCTGGTTTTCAAAAGGGTGCATGTGTTACATCTCAGGAACGGCCGAGAACGGTAAGTTGAAACTTTCAGGAATTATTGAGGGGGATGTTGGACTAAATCATCAGATACTATGCGTATTAAGGTTGTCAAAAGACGGTATTTCCACGGTTTCACTAACCTTGAATTTTAGTTCCTCAACTTTTTTGAACTTGTCAGTTCCAACAAAAAAGTAAGACAGTGACAAAACATTATGGACTAATTTAAGCTTCTTTAATGAGTTGCATTGGTCCTGACATAAAATGACACATCATTGTCCTTAGTCATTCTCAAAACCTGTGTAGACTATCATTATTTCTAAAAAAAAAAATTCCAAGATATTATAGAATGATTACCAGTATAAAAAGGTTGATCCTGTGTATTAAGATTTTCATCCAAATAAGTTATACCAAGGGAAAAGACGGGTGAGGCACCGATGCCATGAAGAAAATGAGCCAGAAAAAAGATCCATTTGTGGTTGCCAGCAGTCGCTACAGAACTATCAGTGTCAGATTCAGCTATGGCACATACATCTGTATCGTTTAATCCGTTGCACTCTGTAGAGAACTGATTGCTCAGGGGCTAACAAAGGGGAAACAAATATATTACAAAACATTTTGCCATTTTAATTCTTATATGGTATCCCTCAAGAGGATGCTATATCCCTTGCTGGGCATATGAGATGGTATCGGACGGCAAAGGCATGCGAATCATTAATGAGCTTTAAAGAACATACACTTGTATTGAATTTTTTTTTAATTTAGCTGCAGGATTGCTAAGTACAATGCAGTTTATTATTATTATTATTATTATTATTATTATTATTATTATTATTATT
>JAQQPU010018572.1:0-12529 GCA_029168905.1 Artemia sp. Kazakhstan ARC1039
AACTAAACTAAACTAGAACTCTAACTGAAATTCAAAGGTAAACCATTAAACTCTTAACTAAAATTAAACTAAACTAGAACTCTAACTGAAACTCAAAGGTAAAACATCAAACTCTTAACTAAAATTAAACTAAACTAGAACTCTAACAAAAAAGTCTAAGTTAAGATTCTAAGCTAAAACTCGAAACTCTTAACTAAAACTTAGCCAAACTAAAACTTTAAGTAAAACTCTAAGGTATGACTCCAAGCTAAAACTCGAAACTCTTAACTGTAACTAAACTAAACTTCAACTCTAACTAAAACTCTAAGCTATGCTAAGACTCTAAGCTAAAACACCAAACTCATAACTAAAACTAAACTAAACTAGAACTCTAACAAAAACTCTAAGCTAAGACTCTAAGCTAAAACTCTAAATTCTTAACTGTAACTAAACTAAACTAGAACTCTAAATAAAACTCTAAGCTAAGACTCTAAGCTAAAAACTCTAAACTCTTAATTAAAACTAAACTAAACTAGGACTCTAACAAAAACTCTAAGCTAAGACTCTAAGCTAAAAACTCTAAACTTTTAACTAAAACTAAACCAAACTAAAACTCTAAGCTAAAAGGATGGGTACTTCAATTTGTAAAATGGGTTTAGGATGGTCACTAAGAAAGGAACTTGCTCTGAAATGGTCTTTGAAAAGTATTTCTTGGTGTTGAGGTAACCAAAAAGCTGTAAAATATAGTTGTAGGTGAAAAAGATAAGTACTTCAAGTTGGAAAATGGGTTTAGGAGGGATATTAAGAAAGTAACTTGCTCTGAAATGGTCTTTGAAAAGTATTTCTTGGTGTTGAGGTATCCAAAAAGCTGTAAAGTATAGTTGTGGGTGAAAAAGATTAGTACTTCAAGTTGAAAAATGGGTTTAGGATGGACATTAAGAAAGGAACTTGTTCATGTCAGGACCTCCTGATAGGGTTCTACCGATTATGTAATCAATTTCTCAGAAATCCAATTGTCTTAGTCGATTACGTCATTCTATGCCCATATATGGACCCCCGTCATGACCTTTTGATAGGGTTTTACCGATTATGTAATCAATTTCTCAGAAATCCAACTGTCCTAGTCGATTACGTCATTCTAAGCCCATATATGGACCCCCGTCATGACCTTCTGATAGGGTTTTACCGATTATGTAATCAATTTCTCAGAAATCCATTTGTCCTAGTCGATTACGTCATTCTATGCCCATATATGGATTCCCTTCATGACCATCTGATAGGATTCTACCGATTATGTAATCAATTTCTCGGGAATTCTCTCCCATCGATTACGCAATCAATATATCTCTTCCCCACCTTCCCCTTAGAAACAACAAATTAATTCCCCTTTCTTGAATCAATAATTCCCCTTAGAAACAACAAATTAATTCCCCTTTCGTGTCAATCAATCAACCATGACATCATCTGTCACGTGTGATCTAAACTTTGCCCTGGAAACAATTCTGGTCGAACCCCAAAGATATTAATAAACTTCCGGAAACAATTTTATTAATGACTGACAGCACAGGTGTTCCAAATTCCCAATCGATTACGCAATCAATTTCTCAGAAATCCATTTCCCCTAGGTACTCTATGCCCATATATGGTGCCCCGTCACGATTCAATAAGGCCTTTCTACTGTTATGTAAGTTGAACCTTTTTATTTCTTTTCTTTGCCGGTGCTCTTCTCATGTCTACTGAAGAAAGTAAAAGTATAGATTACTGCTTCACCACAAGATTCTACTTTTCACATCTAAAATGGCTTTACTTGCAAGGCTTTCACTTAGCTTCTGTGCGTTTTGTGGTTGTACTTCTTGTATTGAGATTTTAAGTTTCTTATTCAGAGTATTTTATTTTAATTTTGGAAATTCTACTAAGAGTCAAACTGAAGAAAAACTAGCTGACAAAAAACGTGTCAAAAATTTGTTTATAGGCGTGTTTTTTTACTTTTATATATTTTATTTTTTTTTACAAGTCGATTCTTTTGGGGGGAGGGAACAGGGGTTAAACCTAGTAACCTCCTCTGGAAACAACATAATTGCTTTAAAAGTTTGAAATTTTAGTCGATTAGCTTAGCTTAAATGTGTACAATTAATTTTAAAAATATTAATAAATGAGGTGGAAAAAAGGCTGTTGATTTTCTCAGAGCTATCGCCCTCGCCAAAAATATTTAAAAAGGGATGGCGGTAGTTATTTTTTTCGGTAGAAGTGTACGCCCGTTTAATTAAATAATCTCATACTTGCAAGCAGTCTGACTTCAAGTAAAATTTAATCGGTTTCCTTAGAAACGATTTCTGCATTTCCACAAAATTAAAACACTTTGCGTTAAAAGATAAAGAAAACCCTCAAAGTTTGCCATGAACATGGAAAGCATATGAACTAAATCTTATATTTCTAATCTAAATCTAAATCATTTCAAATGAGACCAAGCAAGTATACAACTATAGACTCAACATTTCTTTTGCAATTAGAAGACACAGAAGACTTTGCCACCATCATTAGAAATTCTTTTCACATTTAGGCAAGGTTAAAGAAGAAAATTTGCATCTCATGACTTTCAATGAACCCCGATTTTGAACTCTCTCAGAAAAATATAATGAATATCCCGGAAGTTAATTATTTTGTTTTGCATAAATATGTTAGTTTTTTTTAACACTTTAGTATTTCTGCTGATGACGATTACTGCATATGTGATCGAAATATCTAGACTTTTTTACCTGTTTTCATTGTCTAAATAAATGGACTTATACCCATTTGAAAGTTTATTTGTTCGTTAGAGAAAGGCAGTGTGGTCTGAAAAAAGCACCTAATTTAAGGTATTCCGTAGAAAATGCGTCAAAAACTTCTTGCTTACGATTTCGCCGGAAAAACACTGCTTAGTGCTGAAGAAATACTTTAGTTTGAAGAAACTCTTTTTTTAATTTCTGATCCTTTTTAGAGCCATATGGGAATCCCCTTGTGTGGAAAATATTTCCCGGAAATCATCTCCCCCCCCCCCATGTCAAAGTTTTTCCTGCAGAAAATTATCCCTTGTAGAATTTCTCCTTGTGATATTTCCCCCATGGACAATTTCTCCCGTGGCAAACCCCCCACGTAAAAACCACCCAGAGAATTCCAACTCCGCTGAAAATATCCTCCGGACAGCTCCCCCAAAGAATCTCCACATATAAAATAGGGTCGCCAACGAGAAAGTAAGACAAATACAACTAATTCAGGGCCCGAATTCTGGCAAATTCCCCCAGTGTAAAAATTGTTCCTTGATAGTTTACCCCAGAAACTTCCATCCCAATGAGAAATTCTCCTCCTAGAAAATTCATCCCCAGAAAAAACTCTTCTTTACTGAAAAGCATTGGTACAATTTTCTATAGCAAATACTGTATTTAAACAGTGGATAAATTTCAAACTAACGACCAGTTGTCCCGGGGGACATTTGCACCAGGGCGTAAGATATAGATCTATGGACAACGGCCTCTGTAAACGGCTGCCTCGACCCTTTCGGGGACCTGCAAGACTGGTGACCCTGTGGCCAACTCAATTCCCACTTAAGAAGTGGCGCCCCTCGAAGAAATTATAGCCTGGTAAACGACACAGCATTCGCACGGGATTTTCATTAATGGATAGTTCTTCTAGGCTTGGTCTGTTTTGACGGGCGTTTTCGGCTGAAAAACCTCTTCGTAGCTAATTTATCTACTGCGGGTTGCCTCCTCATAGTAGCATAATATTTGTAGACATGAATATATAATGAGTCGGAGGTAATAGGCTTGAGACTGCCTGTGCAGGATTTCGACTCTTGTTGACAGAAGAGCATCGAAAAGTTTTGAAACCATGTTGTGACTAAGATGGGCCCAAGATTGCACAAAGCCTCCGTTCACACTGGAGATGCCAGGGACTTCTTGCTATCCGGTTATGAGCCGGCTTAAGTGCTTCGATGTAGACTTGAGAAGACATGTTGATACCCGTCCTGCACTGGTATCCGGGATCATTGCTTTTCCTGAGGCCAAAATAATTTCAATGATTTAAAGAACATGGAAACTGAACTTGGAATGTCAAGACGTTAAAAAATGAATATCGTATCGACATATTGACTGACGAATTCAGACGATTCGAATTGGACTTATTAGTTGTTTCAGAAACTCATCCCAGGGGTAGGAAGCATGAAATTAGGGGATATAGAATTTGTTTACTCAGGCAGGAAGGATGGGGTAAATAGACAGGGAGTAGGGCTCATGATGAATAAGAAGCTGCTATGCCTCGTTTAGGCTGGCAAGGTATTAATATTAGAATACTAATTGCTCATTTTGTGACTAAAACGTTCAGGGTATCAGTTATAGTAGTATATGCCCCTGTAGAAGCGACTGACGGAGTACTAGTGACTCAGATGAATTTTACTTACTGTTACTGGAACAAATAGACAGGATCCCAGATAGAAATGTGATGTTTCTACTAGTTAATCTTAACGCACAAATGGCTACAGACTTTTGCAATTTTGTAGGTACTACAATCTAGTTATAACCAATACGGTGTTTGGTCATAAAATGGCCCATAAGTTAACATGGTATTCACGTGATAGTAAGACAGCAAACCTTATTGATTATGTTATAGTAAACCGAAGACTGGTAGGATCAATACAACATACTAGGGTATATACGAGGGCTGTTATTGATGTTAAAAGTAAAGATCACCATCTAGTAGTAGCTAAGGTTAATTTAAAGCTGAAATTTCGGAAGGGTAACAACTTCCCGGTAAGTTATGATGTTGGTAAACTCCAGGATGAGAGTTTGAGAAAAACTTTCCTGGAACAGTTGAATTCTAAACTTGAGAGTTTAAAATTTGACAATGAGGAAGATGGTTAAAATAATTTCAGAAAAACAATTTGTGAAGTTGCTGATGGTGTCTTAGGGGAGAAACTTGGTACTGCAGCTAAGAATATTAGTGAAAAAGCTTTATGTTTAATAGAAAGGAGAAGGGGCTTTTACAAGAATTACCTGAGTGATAGATCATATGAAAACAAAGGGGATGTAAAGAGAGTGGAGAAAGCATTAAAGTATGAACTAAGTAGGTGTGAAGTGAAGTAGTAAAATATTGTACTGGCATGTTAGTAAATTGAGAGGGAGTAGTCAATCCGGTCTTTTCTCAGTTAAAGATAGGAACGGGTCCACAATTAGTGATAAGGAAAGAGTTAAATAGAAATGGGCAGAACATTTTGAGAATGTGCTAAACCAAGATACAGTTGCAGGAAAAGATATAGAGGAAAATGAAAAAGTTTGTGATACCGTGGATGTGAAGGAAGATTTTTTTTGTGAGGAAGAATTAGCGACTGTACGAAAAAGATTAAAAAATAATATGGCTCCAGGACCCGATAGTGTGGTAAATGAGTTTCTTAAATACAGTGGCTTTGAGGTTAGAAATAAGTTACCGAAGATTATGAACATGAAATTTGAAAAAGAGGGAGTACCTAACGATTTTAGGAAAACTTTAATTAAACCACAGATTAAGAGAGGTGATAAGATTGAGTGTGGTAGTTATCGAGGCATTAGTCTGGTCTTTCTAGGTAGCAAATTACTTAGTAATATGATACTGTTTAGACTGAGAGATGCTGTAGGCAAAGTTTTAACAGAAGAAGATTGCAGTTTTAGAAAAGGTAGAGGATGTCTCGACCAAATTTTCCCTCTTAGGTTAATTTAATAAAAAAAACAAGTTGTTTTAACTGAAAGTAAGGAACGACGTTAAAACTTAAAACGAACAGAAATTATTCCGTATATGAAAGGGGCTGTCCGCTTCTCAACGCCTCGCTCTTTACGCTAAAGTTTCTTATTGTTTAAAAAAATAGAGTTGTGAGAAAGTCAAACTTTAGCGTAAAGAGCGAGGCGTTGATAAGGCGACAGCCCCTTTCATATACGGAATAATTTCTGTTCGTCTTAAGCTTTAACGTCGTTCCTTACTTTCAGTTAAAAAACTTGTTTTTTTTATTTAATTTTTGAACGTTTCTAAATTAATGCAGGTTTTGATTTTGGCTCACCGTATATGAATGATTAAAACAAAATTTGCATATTAATTTTACTTTTATTTGGCTAAATGGCTTTCTCGAAACTTGTTGAATTTTATTTACGAACGTTTTTATTAGTAATAAATATACGTAACTTACGAATTAACTTACGTAACGAACTTCTATATTCATATATTTTTAATACGTATATTAGGGGGTTTGCCCCCTAGTCAATACTTTGCTCTTTAAGCTAAAGTTCAAATTTTGTTCCAATTCTTTAAAAATTACCCCTTAATCACAAAGGCTGTTAATTAGAATAGATAGCTCTTTTGAAAGCACTAAAAAAAAACTATAGCGTAAAGAGTGAGGTATTGACTTGGGGGAGAACCCCCTCATATACGTAATAATTTCTGTTCATTTTAAGTTCTAATGTTGCTTCTTACTTTCAGTTGAAAAAACTTGTTTTTTTAAATTTAATTTCTGATCGTATTTTAAATAATGCTTGGGAATCCGGCGCCCCCTTCATAGAAATGTCCCTTACCCCAAAGAAACATCCTCCACGGAAAGATTCTCCCGAGTAACCCCCTCTTTCAGCCCCCCCCCTACCTGAAAAAAATTCTTCCTGAAAATGTCTGTATACTTCCCAATAACCAATACAATATGTAAGCAATGGGCAAAGTTCATAACTTGCAGCCATTCCCCTGGGAACTGTGGGGGATTAAGTCATCGTAAAAGACATATTTATTAGATTTTCGACTATGCTGAACAAAATGTCTATCTCAAAATTTTGATCGTGTGACTTTGGGGAAAAAATGAGCGTGGGAGGGGGCCTAGTTGCCCTCCATTTTTTTCGGTCACTTAAAAAGGGCACTAGAACTTTTAATTTCCGTTCCAATGAGCCCTCCTACAATATTCTAGGACCACTGGGTCAATACGATCACCCCTGGTGAAAAAAAACAAAACAAACAAATAAACACGCACCCGTGATCTTTCTTCTGGCAAAAAATGCAAAATTCCACATTTTTGTAGATAGGAGCTTGAAACCTCTAAAGTAGGGTTCTCTGATACACTGAATATGATGATGTGATTTTCATTAAGTTTCTATAATTTTTAGGGGGTCTTTCTCCCTTTTCTCGAAAATCAGCCAAATTTTCTCAGGCGCGTAACTTTTGATGGGTAAGATTAAACTTGATGAAACTTATATATTTGAAATCAGAATTAAAATTTCCTTCTTTTGATGTATCTATTGGTATCAAAATACCGTTTTCTAGAGTTTCGGTTACCATTGAGCCGGGTCGCTCCTTACTTACAGTTCGTTACCACGAACTGTTTGAAAAACACTGCCGCGGTTAAGGTGGGAACTGAAGTTAGCAGCTGGTTTTGTATTAAATCAGGAGTTAAGCAGGGTTGTGTTCTATCCCCCTTTATACGGATCATTTTCATGGACTTTGCACAGGAAAGGCAATGGGAGACCACGGAATCAAATGGGGAGGAAAAAGTCTCCTGGACTTAGATAATGCTGACGATTTAAGCGTCCTAGGTGAAAGTGTGAGCAAAATGAATGAACTTTTAAAACGTTTTTCGAGTTCAGGGTGCTAGATTAGGTTTGAAAATTAATGTTAAGAAGACTAAATCACTAAGGCTAGGAATAAGTGAATATGGAAAGGTGACGTTGGGTAACGAAAAGATTGATACGGCTGGCAGCTTCACTTACCTTGGTAGTATTATTAGTAAAGATTATTAGTCAGTGGGAGGAGTGAAGACGTTAAAAGTAGAATAGCCAAGTCTCAGGGTATTTTTCACAGTTAAAAAAAAGTTTGGAAGGATGATAAGTCGGCAAACCAAGATTAGAATATTCGAAGCTACAGTGATGACAGTGGTCAAATATGGCTCTGAAGCATGTGCGCTCCGAAATGCGGATGAAGATTTGCTAGATGATTTCCAGTAAAATTGCCTACGGATTGTTCTTGGTACCCGGCTGACTGACCGTATTGCAAACAGTAGGCTCCATGAAAATTGTGGTTCAATCCCACTTTCTAGGGCTATAATGACAGAAAGGTTGATATGGCTAGGGCACGTTGGGCGGATGACAGATTGCCGAAGATTGTCCTTTTCGGCCAACTGTATAGGGCTAAACGGGAAGTAGGTCGTCCTCGTCTGGGGTGGGAGGACGTCATAAAGAAAGACTTAAAGGAAATGGAAACTTCCTGGAAGGGTGTAAAGAGGGAGGCTTTGAATAGATTGGGATGGTAGAGGAGCGTGCGTAGCTCTGTATGCCTCAGGCGGCTTGGTGTTTTGGTGAGTTGTTAGTAGTAGTAAGAAAGGTTTTATACGATCACCCCTTGGAAAAAAACGACAAATAAACACGCATCAGGGGTCAATCCTCTGGCAAAAGATTCAGATTTCAAAATTTTTGCCAATAGGAGCTTGAAACCTCTACAGTATGGTTCTCTGATATGGTGAATCTGTTTTTGCGATTTTCACCAACATTTTTCTACCTTTTGGGGGATCCTCCCTCTTTCAAGAATTAGGCACAATTTTTTCAGGCTCGTAGCCTATGATGGATGTCACTAAACTTAATGAGTCTTGTACATTTGGAATTTGCATAATAAGTCGACTCTTTTATATGTCTATTAACATCAAAATTTTGCTTTTTAGAGTATCGGTTACTGTTGAGCCACGTCACTAATTATTATAGTAGTAGGGAAGCCCTTTCGACTCCTGCGGCTACATATGTGCTGCCATATATAATTGAGTCTAACGCTGACGGGACATAATTTATTCAAGGATTATCGATCGAGCCTAATGGGGTTAATGCCCTATTTTTCAAGGTAGATTTATTTGTTGTTTCTAGGTGTAATGACTCCGGGGGGAGTTTGCACATGCGCATTAACGGGAAGAGATGTATTGATCTAGGACAAGAGGGGAAGTGGATTTCTGAGAAATTGATTACATAATCGACTAGGACAAGAGGGGAAGTGGATTTCTGAGAAATTGGTTGCATAATCGACTAGGACAAGAGGGGAAGTGGATTTCTGAGAAATTGATTGAGTAATCGACTAGGAGAAGAGGGGAAGTGGATTTCTGAGAAATTGATTTACATAATCGGTGGGGATTGTATTGACCGAGTCTAACGGGAACTAAATTTCTGAGAAATTGATTTGCATAATCGAGTTGAATTATTGATTCACGAAAGGGGAATCAATAAACACTACGGCTTCTTTGATCTTTAGGTCTGAGGGATAAATGGTCTTTAGTGACAGAGATAAATCGATATTCTATTTTTAAATGTGGCTTCTCTGATCTTTAGGCTTAGTTATAAATTCAGGAATTCAATCGAAGCCGTAATAGTGTAGCTAGGAACACTTATGAGATGAAGAGACTAACGCGGGAAATGGTTTCCTAGGAATTTCAAATGTGACAACGCAGGGATGCCAAAACAAAGGAACACGAAGAAATTACTTTTATGGAATTATTTGGGCGAAACCGTTTGAGACATTTTAGGGGATTATTTGGGCGAAACTGTTTGAGACATTTTAGAAGATGATTTAGAAGATGATCTGGGGTGAAACTCTTTGGTCGTTATAATACACAAGATCCATTTGAACAGTGTTGTCCGGTCCCCTACCCCAGCCCTCAAAGGCCCCCTGGGCCCCAAAGGCCTCCCGGGCCCCCAAAGGCCCCCCGGGCACCCAAAGGCCCCCCGGGCCCCCAAAGGTCCCTCGGGCCCCAAAGACTCCCCGGGCCCCCAAAAGCCCCTCGGGCCATTTTGTATACTTTGTTTGTGCACTTGAGACACAGAAGGGTCCCCACATTTCAACAGGCTTTATTGTATCTTTTCAGAACAAGTTCTTTACGTAATGTCCTTCCTAAACCAATTTTACAACTTGAGGTATTCATCTTTTTCACCCACAACTTTACTTTACGACTTTTTGAATACCCCAACACCAAGCAATACTTTTCAAAAGGCTTTTTTATATCTTTTCAGAACAAGTTCCTTTCTTAATGTACCTCTTAAACCCATTTTACAAGTTAAAGTACTCATCCTTTTCACCACAACCTTTCTTTACGACTTTTTTGCACACCCCAACATCAAGCAATACTTTTCAATAGGCTTCATTATATCTTTTAAGAAAAAGTTCTTTACGTCATATCCTTCCTAAGCCAATTTTACAAGTTGAAGTACTCATCTTTTTCACCTACAACTTTACTTTACGACTTTTTCAATACCCCAGTAAAAAGCAATACTTTCAACGGCTTTTTTATATCTTTTCAGAACAAGTTCTTTTCTTTATGTCCTTCCTAAACCAATTTTACAACTTGAAGTACTCATTCTTCTCACACATAACTCTACTTTATGGCTTTTTGAATACCCAAACACCAAGCAATACTTTGAAAAGTCTTTTTTATATCTTTTCAGAACAATGTTTTCCTTAATGTCCCCCTAAACCAATTTTACAACTTGAAGTACTCATTCTTTTCATCCAAAACTCTACTTTAATGGCTTTTTGAATACCCCAACACCATGCAATACTTTCAAAAGGCTTTTTTATATCTTTTCAGAACAAGTTCTTTTCTTAATGTCCCCCCTAAACCAGTTTTATAATTTGAAATACTCATTCTTTTCACCCACAACTCTACTTTAATGGCTTTTTGAATACCCGAACACCATGCAATACTTTCAAAAGCCTTTTTTATATCTTTTCAGAACAAGTTCTTTTCTTAATGTCCCCCCTAAACCAATTTTACAACTTGAAGTACTCATTCTTTTCACCCACAACTTTACTGTATGGCTTTTCAAATATTTTTAATAAAATCACATGTATTTTAAACATGAGCGTTCTTATTTCCGAAAACTAAAACCCAACTTTATTAAAAAATCAAATATTATTAATAAAATTACGTGTATTTTAAATGTGTGCATCAAAGTAACAACATTTTATATTAAAACTAACATACTTTTACTGAACACACAATTATCTCTTAGAAATAATATTTTTCATCAGTGATAACACATTTTCAGTTCGAACTAGCAAGTTTTCTGTCAAATATACCAAATTTTTTCTTAGAAGTATCAATTTTTGATTGTGATAACAACTTTTCTGTCAGAAGTAGCAAGTTTTGCTTAACACTAACAATTTTTCTCATTAAAGTGACAATATTTAATCTTAAAACTAACATACTCATACTTAACACACACAAATTTCTCTTAGAAATAACACTTTTCATCAGCGATAACATGTTTTCTGCTTGAAGTAGCGAGTTTTCTGTCAAAGTACTTTTTTCTTAGAAATAACAATTTTTTCGTTATGATAAAAAGTTTTCTGTTCGAACTAGTAAGTTTTCTGTCAAAGATACCAAACTTTTTCTTAGAAGTAACATTTTTTGTTTGTGATAACAACTTTATTGTCAGAAGTAGCAAGCTCTGCTTAACACTAACAAACCTTCTCATCAAAGTAAAATCATTTTACCGTAAAACTAACATACTTTTACTGAAAGCACACAAATTTCTCTTAGAAATAATATTTTCATCAGTGATAACACTTTTTCTGTTCAAACTAGCAAGTTTTCAACCGAAGATACCAAATTTTTTCTTAGAAGTAACAATTTTTTGATTGTGATAACAACCTTTCTGTCACAAGTAGCAAGTTTTACTTAACACTAACAAATTTTCTCATCAAAGTAAGAATATTTTATCTTAAAACTAACATACATTTACTGAACACACACAAATTTCTCTTAGAAATAATATTTTTCATCAGTTATGACACTTTTTCTGTTCGAACTAGCAAGTTTTCTGTCAAATATACCAAATTTTTCTTTGAAGTAACAATTTTTCATTGTGATAACAACTTTTCTGTCAAAAGTAGCAAGTTTTGCTTAACACTAACAAATTTTCTCATCAAAGCAACAATATTTTATCTTAAAACTACCATACTCACACTTAACGAACACCATTTTCTCTTCGAAATAATATTTTTCGTCAGTGATAACACGTTTTCTGTTCAAACTAGCAAGTTTTCTGTCAAATATACCAAATTTTTTCTTAGAAGTAGCTTTTCTTTGATTGTGATAACAACTTTTATGTCAGAAGTATCAAGTTTTGATTACCACTAACAAATCTTCTCTTCAAAGTAACAACATTCTTCCTTAATACTACCAAATGTTTACTTAACACTAACAGATTTTCTTTTCGAATCATCAACTTTTCCGTAACACTAACATACTTTTACTTAAACACTCAAATTTTTCTTAGAAATAACACTTTTCGTCAGCGATAACACGTTTTCTGCTTGAAGTAGCAAGTTTTCTGTCAAAGATATTTTTTTCTTAGAAGTGACAATTTTTTTATTATGATAAAAAGTTTTCTGTTCGAACTAGCAAGTTTTCTGTCAAATATACCAAATTTTTTCTTAGAAGTAACAATTTTTGATTGTGATAACAACTTTTCTGTCAGAAGTAGAAAGTTTTGCTTAACATTAACAAATTTTCTCATCAAAGTAACAATATTTTATCTTAAAACTA
>JAQQPU010018573.1:0-17353 GCA_029168905.1 Artemia sp. Kazakhstan ARC1039
ACTATATGTTAACATTGCGTAAAGTTCATAACTTTTAGCCCTCCCCCTGGGGACTTGGGGGGATTAAGTCATCCTAAAAGACATATTTTTCATATTTTCGACCATGCTGAACAAAATGGCTATCTCAAAATTTTGATCGGGTGACTTTGGGAAAAAAATAAGCGTGGGAGGGGGCCTAGTTGCCCTCCATTTTTTTGGTAACTTAAAAAGGGCACTAGAACTTTGAATTTCCGTTCCAATGAGCCCTACCACGATATTCTAGGACCCCTGGATCGATACGATCACCCCTGGGGAAAAAAACCAAAAAAACAAATAAACACGCATCCGTGATCTTTCTTCTGGCAAAAAATACAAAATTCCACATTTTTGTAGATAGGAGCTTGAAACCTCTACAGTAGGGTTCTCTGATATGCTTAATATGATGGTGTGATTTTCGTTTGTGATTAAGGTTCTATAACTTTTATGGGGTCTTTCCCCCTTTTTTTGAAAATCAGCGAAATTTTCTCAGGCGCGTAACTTTTAATGGGTAGCACTAAACTTGATGAAAGTTATATATTTGAAATCAACATTAAAATCTGATTCTTTTGATGTACCTATTGGTATCAAAAACCCGTTTTCTAGAGTTTCGGTTACCATTGAGCCAGGTAGCTCCTTACTTGCAGTTCGTTACCACGAACTGTTTGATATGTTTAAGTCTTGGGCTGTTAGTGCTTCTATCAGAGGCAACGATATAGCGTTGCCTATAGTAAAGGACATACGGCTCCAATTATTATTTATTAATTAAAAAAGACTTTCCGAAAAATAAGTTTTTCAAAGAAAAGTAAAGGCCATTTTAAACTTAAGCTCAGCAGATACAAATACCTATTGCAATTCAAACTCAAAACGACTAGAAATTACTATTAAACAATAAATGAAACCCAAAATGAACAGAAATTAAATAGACAATCATAGCAAAAAACATGCAACAATAATCATATAAATGAATAAATAGATCTCAAAGCGAGTAATGCTTAGATTGAATGTGAAAATCAAGCTTAAAACGAAAAAAAAAACATTTTGCTATTGAAGCATAAATGAAACTTGAAACCAACAGAAATTAAATAAACAATCAATGCAAACAAACATACAATAGATATTAATGTAAATGAACAAATTAATCTTAAAACGAGTGAAACTTAAATTAAATATGTAAATCAAGCTTGAAACGAACAAAAATCACTAAAAACAAGAGTTTGGCTATCGCCTCCTTCTCTCACTGTAAAATTCTAAAACCTACTGCGTCATTGGCGCTTTACTGAAAACCAATTTTATTGCAAATATTTTCTTTTGTACTTCATATTGAAAAAAAAACATTGAAATTATGGTAAAGTTTTGAACTGATAAGCTTTCAGCAATTAATATCATTATAAGCCTACATCAAATTTTCACTTTAATTTATCAGTCCTATCTAAAGTTGTTCAAGACGCATATAGTTTCACTACAAACAAGAGTTTGGATACTGCCCCCTTCCTTAACTGTAAATAAAAACCAAAAGCCTACTGCGTCATTGGCACTTAACTGAAAACGAATTATATTACAAATATTTTTTCCAGTTCTTACAGCATGGAAAATAAAAATAAAACTACACTTAAATAAATTCTTGAACTGATGGATTTTTCAACAATCAATATCATTATACATCAAATATTCAATTTGATTTTGTTTTTACTTTCCAAGACTGTTCAAGACGCAAATAGTTTTCAGTAAAGCGCCAATAACGCAGTAGGTTTTTTACTTTTACAGTGAGAGAAGGAAGCGATACCCAAACTCTTGTTTGTAGTGATTTTTGTTCGTTACAAGCTTGATTTGCATATTCAATTTAGGTTTCGCTCGTTCTAAGATTTATTTATTTATCTACATTAATATCTATTGTATGTTTGCTTGCATTGATTATTTATTTAATTTCTGTACTCTTTTAAGTTTCATTTATAGTTCAATAGCAAAATATATTTTTTTTTCCTTTTAAGCTTAATTTTCGTATTCAATCTAAGCATTACTCCCTTTAAGATCTATTTATTCATTTATATTATTACTTGTTGTATATTTTTGCTATGATTGTTTATTTAATTTCTATTCGTTTTGGGTTTCATTTATTCTTTAATAGTAATTTCTGGTCGTTTTGAGTTTGAATTTTAACAGGTATTTGTATCTGCTGAGCTGAAGTTTAAAATAGCCTTTACTTTTCTTTGAGAAACTTATTTTTCGGAAAGTTTTTTTTTTTTAAGTTAATTTTTGTTCGTTTTGATTGCAAAAAGTTTCGAGTCTTTAAAAATTCCTTATTTTAAAATCAAAGTTAAAAAAAAATCAAATGTTCATGAAAGTATCAAAACTGGTATCAAAGTGAAAAAATGAGTTTGTGTCAACCTCGGATTTTAATTGTGATAATTGAACTATTTTTAAAAAAATTGGTATCTCAAAATTTTTATCGGATGTGTTTGAGGAAAAAAAGGCGTAAGAGGGGGGGGGGCTAATTGCCCTTAGGTTTGTTTTGAATCTTTAAAAGTGAACTAGAAATTTCTATTTTCATTCAAATGAGCCTTCTCTGAAGTTTATACGAGCATCCCTTCTATAAGAACTATATAAACCCCCAGAGTATAACTTACAAGACCTGTCCCTGGGCCCTGGGGGGCTCTGTCGACAATGAAGTTTTAATATCTGATGTTCGAACTATTTTTAACAAAATGGTCACCTGAAATTTTTATCGGATGGGAGGGGCTAGTTGCCCTAGAATATTTTTTACTCTGTTAAAATGAACTAGAACTTTTAATTACCATTCAAATGAGCCCACTCTGAAGCTTATACGATCATCCCTTTATGCCCCAGGGCATAACTTACAACGACTGCCCCCGGGCCCTGGGGGGTTGTGTCGAAACCTGAGTTTTTCGTATCTGACTTTTGAACAATTTTTTAACTTAACGGCTATCTCAAATTTTCTATCGGATGCATTTGGAGAAAAAGGGGCGTGGGGAGGGGGCTAGTCGCCCGTCAATCTCTTTTGACTCTCAAAAACTGAACTAGAACTTTCAACTTCCAATCAAATGAGTCCTCTATGATCTTTTTACGAGCATCCCTTCCATAAGAACCATATATTCCCCCCGGGCATAAATTACAACTCCTGCCCTCGGGCCCTGGGGGCTGTGTCCGCCCCGGAATTTTTGTTATATGGTCTTTGAACTATTTTCTGAAAAAGGCTATCACAAAGTTCTTATCGGATGGTTTGAGAAAAAAAAGGTGTTGAAGGGGTGAGGGCAAGGTGCCCTCCAATCTCTTTTGACTTTTAAAAAGTGAGCTGGAACTTTCAATTTCCGATCAAATTAGCCCTCTTTGAAGTTTATACAAGCATTTCTTCCATAAGAACCATATATGCTCCCAGGGCATAACTTATAACGCCTGCCCCCGGGCCCTGCGGGGTTGTTTCGACACCAGAGTTTTTTTTATATGATCTTTGAACTATTTTAATAAGATAACTATATCAAAATTTTTATCGGATGCATTTGGGAATAAAGGGCATGGGAGGGGGGTGGCTGGTTACCCTCCGATGTCTTTTGACGCTTAAAAAGTGAACTAAAACTTTCAATTTCCAATCAAATGAGCCCTCTCTGAAGTTTATACGAGCATTCCTTCCATAAGAACCATACACATCCCCAGGGCATAACTTATAATCCTTGCCCTGAAGACTATGGGGGAGGGTCTTGCTCAAAGATATAATTTCCAGAACTTTCAATTACTTTGAACAAAATGACCATCTAAAAATTTTGATTGGACCTGTTTTGGGAAATGGTGGACGTGGAAGGGGTGTTAGTTACCTTCCAATCACTTTCGAGAATTAAAAAGGGCACTAGCCATTTAAATTTTCAATCGACTAAGCCCTTTTTGAAGTTTCTACCACAACGCTTTTCTATAGAAACCTTATATACCCAAAGAGCATAACTTAAAACCCTTGCCTTGAGGGCTGTGGGGGGGGGGCGAGGGGTTGTCATCCTCAAAGACCTAATTTCCCAAATTTTAAACTACGTTGAACAAAATGGGTATCTTAAAATTTTGATTGGATGTGTTTGGGGAAAAGGTGGGCATGAGAGGGGGCTTAGTTGCCCTCTAATCACTTTCGACTATTGAAAAGGGTACTAGCCCTATGAATTTTCAGTCGAATGAGTCCTTTTTGAAGTTTTTATTACAAAGCTTTCTATAAAAACCTTATATGCCCCCAGGGCTTAACTTGCAACCCGTGCCCTGAGGGCTGGGAGGGGACTCTCCTCCTCAAAAACATAATTTCTATCTGGAACAACTACGTATAATAAAATGGCTATCTCAAAATTTTGTTTGGATGTGTTAGTAGTGGGGCCACTCTGCTTTCAAACGGGGCCCACCCCAGCTTTCAAATGGAGCTCTATCCCTTTTCCCATAGGATTCAAGCGCATGTCCTTTGACGTCACTGCATCCCTGTTTCTAGCGGGTGGCTGGCAAGACTCCGAGCGCATGCCCTGTTTATAAACGAAATTTCCAGGCATAATTACTTGGAATTTGGTCCGTATAATACACAAATTTTAATAATTTGGGGAGCCCCTTGCACCTGTTTCTAGTTGGCGAGATTCCCGCCCAGGCAAGAGTTCAATATCATTGACAAGAGCTCAATGGTTAGGTTAGATGTTTTTCATTGACAAGCCCTTGATGTCACGGTACCCACCCCCGTTCCAAGCGCATGTTATACCACGTGACACACCCTCACCTTTAAAGGGTCAGATAAGTGGAGCTACCAGCCCCTCAAACCGTCACACTTACGCAATGTGGTTAACGGTTCTATTAAAGGAAACACAGTTGCCAAGACGTGACAAACCCGTTTGGACTTCAATGACGCTATACGACTTACCCCGTATCAAAGTTACTAGTGCACCTGTTTCTAGTTAGCTAGATTCCCGCCCAGGCAAGAGTTCAATTTCCTTGGCAAGAGTTCAATGGTATGTCATTTTTTTTTCTATGACAAGCCCTCTGACGTCCCGGTACATACCCCCGTTCCAAGCGAATGCTATACAACGGGACACACCTTCGCCTTTAAAGGGTCAGATAAGTGGAGCTACAAACCCCTCAAACCGTCACACCTACGCAATGCGGTTACCGGTTCTATTAAAGAGAACACAGTTGCCAAGACTCAGTTGCGGTGACAAATCCCTTTGGACTACAATGACGTCATACGAATTACCCCGTTTCAAACGGAGAGATATTTACTTTGCGACAGGAGCCCATGGGGGAACCCCAGCTTGTAATGCAATGACAGCTCACAAGTTACGTAATTATTGAGCAACACTGTCATGTAATACTTTTTTCGCCCGAAAACTGTTTTCGGGCGTTTTTTCATAAACTGAATGGTGGCACACACTTTATGTAAGGTCAGCACATCTTACGCACTTACGGCACGTCCATCACTGCCAGATAATGCCATTTTGACATTTTTAGCCCAAAAGCCACAAGACATTTTCTTTTTTCGGTGTTTCATTTTTTGCTCAAAACACCTTTCATTTTTTCTATAGTTCTTAACCCTAATTAGACTCAAAAGGTCATTCCCTTCCAATGGTACAGCGCCCCAAGCAAGTCGTTCATAAAACCATTTCCAATATTTTGTATCTTGAACCATATTCCAAAAATAACCGATTGCGTGACACCTCAGATTCCCCATTTTTGGCAAACGCTAGAATGACATTTTTACACCCAAATTTGGCAAGCGCTCGGAAAACATCTATTTCCAGAGACAATAGCTCTCAAGGTATTTTTAGTAATGAAGAGGAAATGCGTGCTTAAATTATGTAAACACCTAGGTATGAGAGACGCATCCCAAACAGTAAATCTTAAAAACACGGTTATTGTAAATAAAAACAAATTGACAAGCAATAAAACATAGAAAAATGACAGCTAAAAAAACACGACAAAAAATAAAAGATGAAAATGCAGTATTATCATATACGCAAAAAGAACCATCTATTATAGAAAACCGTGGCTTCTAGCCTGCAACCCCGGAGGGTACGGGAGGGAGAGTGGTATTAAACGTGGGTTTGGAGGGATAAGGTCGATATTAGATGCAATTCAAGAAATATTAAGAACAGCTAAGCAAAATATCCATTTCTTAGCCATTTAAATGCAGTGTTTACACACTTTTTTGTTTTGCTATTGCTCTTTACCGACCTCTGAAGATCCAGACTCAAAAATATTTGACAATTCGTTAACAATAATTCTTTAACAATAATCATATTCATAATCTTCAGTAACTTATTTCTAACCTCAGAGCCACCATATTTAAGACTAATTAAAACAAACTTTCCGAAAAATAAGTTTTTCAAAGAAAAGTAAAGGCCATTTTAAACTTAAGCTCAGGAGATATGAATACCTGTTAAAATTCAAACTCAAAACTACCAGAAATTACTATTAAAGAATAAATGAAACACAAAACAAACAGAAATTAAATAAACAATCATAGCAAAAAACCTACAACAAGTAATAATATAAATGAATAAATAGATTTTAAAGCGAGTAATGCTTAGATTGAATATGAAAATCTAGCTTAAAATGAAAAAATTGTATAAATGTATTGCTATTAAAGTATAAATGAAACTTAAAACGAACAGAAATTAAATAAACAATCAATGCGAACAAACATACAATATATATTTAACGGAGTTCTGGAAGTTAATTAGGAAATCAACAGAAAATAGAAAGTTGACTGATTCAGTCCCTCACGCCGATACCTGGCCAGAATACTTAGAACAAAAATATAAAGAGATATACACCGAAGAGGACGAAGAGAGAGATGATGAGGAGATGAAGAGTTTAGAAGAAACAGCCGATTTTGAGTTGGATTCAGAGGATGCTAAAGTACTGGAACCGGTTGGACAGGAGGAAATATGGCACGCCTTGAAAAGCATGAGAGGGAATTCAGCTCCGGGCATCGACGGAGTACCAACTAAGCTGCTGAAATGGTCAAGAGCATGGATACTGCCAGTGCTTGCATTGATATTCTCGGCAATTCTAAGTACACCTCTATGGCCAAGAAATTGGCAGATATCGATTATGATCCCATTATTTAAGAAAGGAGAAAGAAACCTACACAAGAACTATAGGGGGATAAGTTTAGGAAGTTCTATCAGTAAGCTATTTTGTAGAGTCCTTTCTAATAGGATGGATAAATGGTTGCATTATAAAGGTATATTAATTGAATATCAGGCAGGGTTTAGGGAAAGCTATAGTACAATTGATCAAATATTTTGTTTACAGGCTTTAGCTAGTAAATATACGAGGCATAGGAAAAATAGGCTATATACGGCGTTTTTGGACATTAGGGGAGCATTTGACGAAGTTTCAAGGAGTTTGTTGAAAGTGGTGTTGGTGAAATTAGGATTGCCAATTAGGTTAGTAGAAGTTATAATGAAAATGTATGAGGTGGTTAAAGTAGTAGTGAAGGTAGGTATTTCTTATTCTAGGCTAGTTTTAAGTAATGTAGGCCTCAAACAGGGATGCACTCTATCACCGCGTTTGTTTTCTCTTTTTATTAATGATATTGAGCAGTATTTTAGAAATAGAAATGTCCCTTTGTTAAAATTAATGTCGCTGGAGCTGTTTTGTTTATTATTTGCAGATGACATAGTATTGCTTCCGAAATCGGCTCCGGATTTGCAAAAGATGTTAGAGATTTTGGATAGTTATCTGGAGAGTAAAAAATTAGTTTTAAATATGGAAAAATCAGTTATATTAGTTTTTGGAAATGATGAAAGAGAAAAGAATAAGTTTTATTTTAAAGGGAAAGAGATGAATGAAGTTAAGGATTATATTTATTTGGGATGTAAGTTCACAAGTTCAGGGAAATGGAGTGATCAGGTGCAAATAGCGAGTTGGAAGGGTCAGAAGGCTTCATGGGCATTATTGAAGAGTCCCCTTAGGCATCTAGGACCGGCAGATATTAAGCTACAGAAGAGAATTTTTGAGACGAAGGTAGGCCCAGCATTGAGTTACGGTGGGGAAGTTTGGGGTTTTGAAAAAGGGGAAAAAATAGAGAGAATTTATTTAGGACATTTCAGGAGACTGTTAGGGCTAAGCGGGAAATTTAATAATCTGGTATTAAAGGGTGATCTAGGATTGTTTTCATTGAGAATAAAAAGATTGGTTAGAATGATAGGATACTGGGAAAAGGTGATTGGTTTACAGAATAATAGGTTAGTAAATGCAGCTTATCTGGAGGTGTTGCAGGATAGAAGGAAATGTTCATGGGCTTCCCAGGTGAAATCAATCTTAAATAGTTGTGGGTTATCAGGTGTTTGGAATGAAGGGAAGGGGATAGGGCTGGAAGTAGGAAATGTAGCAAAACTAGTAAAGGGAGTGCTTGAAGATCAGGAGATTCAGAAATGGCAGTGTGAGGTCGCAGCCTCGGTGTCCCTCGGCATTTACCGGCAATGGAAGGAGGTCTGGGGATATGATAATTATTTTAAAGCGGGTTTAAATAGTGAAGAAATTAAGTGGTATATATCAGGGAGGGGTAATTTTCTAGCACTTGGAGAAAGGAGGAAATATTTAGGGAGGGTAAGGGTAAAGGAGGGTCCTTACTCATGCCCTATGTGCGGAGAAAATGGGGAGGATCTGCTTCACTTCATGGCCCTTTGTCCCGAATTACAGGATCTAAGGAAAGATTTATTTTTTGTTAATGTGGGGACAAGTGAGTGGTTGGTTTCAGTAATGGGATCAAAAAATTATGGGACAATAAGAATGATAGCAAAGTATATAAAATTGGGTATGTCACATAGAGATAGATTTTTGTAAAAAGGGGTGGGGTGAGTCTGGAAAGTATTGTTGTATGTGTGTAAGTTGTTTTCTTGTTTGTTATTTTTGTAGTCATGGCCCTTGATAGATGTAACATACATCTATCTATTTATGTTAGTTTAATGGTATCGTGTGCTTTATTATGTTTTTGTAATGTTTTGTAATTTTGCGTTGTTATTGTTATGTAGGCTACCATATTTTGCTATGAGTGTTATAATCATGTTATTATTTTGTGTGATTTTTCTTTTTTTGCCATGGCCCAAAGTGGCTTTTATTGCAATAAATATCTATCTATCTATCTATCTATTAATATAAATGAATAAATAAATCTTAAAACGAGTGAAACTTAAATTGAATATGCAAATCAAGTTTGCATCGAAATAAAAATAACTAAAAACAAGAGTTTGGGTATCGCCTAATTGCAGAAGCCTAAAATCTACTGCTTCATTGGCGCCTTACTAAAAACTATATGAGTCTTGAACAATCTTTGAAAGTATAAACAAAATCAAATTGAATATTAGATATATAATGATATTAATTGTTGAAAAATCCATCAGTTCAAGCTTTTTTTTCACTTTAATTTGTATTTCCATTTTCAATGCCGTAAGAACTGGAAAAGAATAAATTTGCAATATAAGAGTAACTCGTTTTCAGTGAAGCGCCAATGACGCAGAAGGCTTTAGGTTTTTGCAGTTAAAGAAGGGGGCAGTATCCAAATTTTGTTTGTAGTGAAACTATATTGGTCTTGACCAATCTTGGAAAGAACTAATAAATTAAATTGAATATTTGATGTATAATGATATTAATTACTGAAAGCTCATCAGTTAAAAATTTCACTGTAATTTTAATATTTATTTTCAATATTAAGTACAAATGACAACATTTGTAATCTAATTCGTTTTCAGTACTTTCAGATGTAAAATTTAGAATATTATCGAATGGGTTTAGTCGTCCCCTCCCTGAATGATTCACATTTGGAAAACCCACCCCTGGAAAATTCCCCCCCCCCTTCAAAGAACATTTTTTTCCTGCTGATAATTCCTCCCCGTTAAGTTCCACCCAGCAGAAATTTCCCAGCCGTGGAATATGCTCCCCAAACATATTCCCCTCAGATAGTTTCGGATATTCATAAAAATGGAAGCTGAAAATTCTACTCAACTTTTTAGGTCAGAAGCAATGCTATAGCGTTACCTAAGTAAAGAGCCATAAGGGTTCAATGAATTAATACTTATTTATTTTTCCAGGAGCACTTTATGTGGAAGAGGTGGTCGCATAAACTGGAACGGGGTTTATTGAATTACAAATTAAAATTTATAGTGCCCTTACACCAGTGGCGGATCCAGGATTTTTTAGGGGGGGGGGGCAAAATAGGTTGATCCGATAAACTTGCGTAAGGAGCAAGTTTAATTAACGCAATCTTGCGTTAATTAAGTAAATTACATTACTTTAGACTACGTTAGGGGGGCCCCTCTTGCCCCTCCCCTGGATCCTTCACTGCGTTACACTCTCTGTTTCTTTCCTTGTTGGGGAGGAGAGCAGATGCCTAATAGGTGTGTGTTAATACCGAAACATTCTAACTCTCATTGGGCCTTCAGGTATAAACAGAATTAGTTCAAAGGGAGGGTTGGGGAAAAGGGGCGTGGGGGTGGTATTTGCCATTCGATCAATTTTGACTCGTAAAAGCTGGACTAGAACTTCCAATTTCCAATCAAATGAGCCTTCTCTTAAGTTTATACGATAATCCCTTCCTGCCCCCGGGCCCTGGGGGGTTTTGTAAACGCCAGAGTTTTGTTACTTAACCTTTCAACTAATTTTAACGACATTTTTATCAGATGCATGTAGGGCGTGGAGGAGGGAGGGCTAGTTGCCCTCCAATCTCTTTTCACTCTTGAAAAGTGAACAAGAACTTTCAATTTCCAATCAAATGCGCCCTTTCTAAAGTTTATACGAGTATCCCATCCATAAAAAATAATATGAAGGATTCGGAGAATCCTTAATTTACAACCCTTGCCCTGATGGCTGAGGGGAATTTGTCATCCTTAAAGACCTAATTTCCAGACCTTAAAACTACGTTTAATAAAATGGCTGATTCAAAATTTTGATTGGATGTGTTTGTGGAAAAGGTGGGCGTGAGAGGGGGGTTAGTTGCCCTCAAATCACTTTCGACTATTAAAAAGGGCACTAGCCCTTTGAATTTCCAATCGAATGAGCCTTTTTGAAGTTTCTACGACACTTCCTTCTATAAAAAACCTTATATGCCCTCAGGGTATAACTTAAAACCCTTGCCTTGGGGGTTGTGGGGGAGTGTCCTCCTCAAAGATATATTTTCTATCTGAAAATCAACTACGTTGAACAAAATGGCTATCTCAAAATTTTGATTAGATGTGTTTGGGGGAATGATGGGCGTGGGGGTGTGCTACTTGCCCTCCATTTGAGGGGTCTTCTTCCTCATCAGCCTTTATTTTTGACCCCGGAGGAGGGTGCCCCAGTTTCTATTATGGACCCCCAGGGACAAGGTCCCACCTTGGTCCGTGCCTGCTGTGGAGGTACCCTACATATCTGTAGGGTGTTTCCCTATCGCCACCTGGGGACACGCTGAATTGCCTGGGGAAGGCCAACTAATATCTAGCCTAATTTATTGATTCACTTCAACATTAGCTTGTAAAACTAATGTAAGATTAATGTCTAGCCTAATTTATGGATTAACCTTAACATTAGCTTGCAAAACTAATGTAAAACTAATATCTAGCCTAATTTATTTATTTACTTCAACATTAGCTTGTAAAACTAATATAAAAGTAATATCTAGCCTAGATTTATTGATTCACTTCAACATTAGCTTGCAAAACTAATGTAAAACTAATATCTAGCCTAATTTATTGATTCACTTCAACAGTAGCTTGCAAAACTAATGTAAAACTAATATCTAGCCTAATTTATTGATTCACTTCAACATTAGCTTCCAAAACTAATGTAAAACTAATATCTAGCCTAATTTATTGATTCACTTCGACATTTGTTTGTAAAACTAATATAAAAATACTCTCTAGCCTAATTTATTTATTCACTTCAACATTAGCTCGCAAAACTAATCTAATATCTAGCCTAAATTTATTGATTCATTTCAACGAAACCCAAAACGAACAGAAATCAAATAAACAATCACAGGAAAAAACACACAACAAGTAACAATACAAACGAATAAATAGATCCCAAAGCGAGTAACGCCTAGATTGACTATGAAAATCAAGCCCAAAATGAAAAAAAAAATTTCCACCGAAGTACAAATGAAACCAAAAACGAACATAAAATTAAACAAAGAACCAACGCAAACAAACATTCAATAGATACCAATGTAAATGCATAAACAAATCCCAAAACAAGTGAAACCCAAATCGAATATGCAAATCAAGCCTGAAACGAACAAAAATCACCACAAACAAGAGCCCGGGTGTCGCCTCCCTTTCTCACTGCAACAGTCTGAAACCGAATGTGTCATTGGCGCCTCATTGAAATCCATATGCCTCTTGAACAGTCTTGGAAAGTATAAACAACATCAAATTGAATGTTTGATATATAACAATATTAGTTGTTGAAAGATCCATCAGATCAAGCATTTATTTCACTCTAATTTTATTTTTTATTTTCAATGCTGTAAGAACTGGAAAAGGAAATATTTGTAATATAATTCGCTTTCTGTGAAGCGCCAATGACGCAGTAGGTTTTTGGTTTTTATTTACAGTTAAGGAAGGGGGCAGTATCCAAACTCTTGTTTGTAGTGAAACTATATTCGTCTTGAACAACTTTAGAAAAAAATAATAAATTAAAATGAATATTTGATGGAAGATGATATTAATTGCTCACAGATCATCAGTTCAAAATTTTACTATAATTTTAATGTTTATTTTCAATATTAAGTACAAAAGAATATATTTGTAATAAAACAGGTTTTCAGTAAAGCGCCAATGACGCAGTCGGCCTCAGACCCCCCCAGTGAGAGAAGGAGGCGACACCCAAACTCCCGTTTGCAGTGACCCCCGCTCGCCTCAAGCCCGACTTGCATATTCAACTCAAGTTTCACTCGCATTAAGATCCACCCATATACTTACATTAATACCTACTGTATGTTTGCTTGCTTTGAGTGCTTACCCAATTTCTGTCCATTCTAAGCCACATTTAAGTAGAGTGCATCTAATGGATAAACATTTCTATGAAAGCTCTACACCTTTTCAAAGAGTGTCAGTACTCTCTCACATGGTATACACTACAGTTTCACGTGCAAATTGCAAAAAGCGACCAATCCTTTTATACCTATAAAGTGGCCAAACACCTTTTGAAACTTTAGTCAAGGTTTAGACTGGTTTTTTGCTATTGATATCAATTGCACAAGGAATTTCACAAGAATATGCACTACAGTTTCACGTGGACATTTTAAAAAGCTGGCAAACTTATAAAGTGGTCAAACATGTTTTGAGAGTATAGTCGAGATTGTATGACGCAACCAGACTGGTTTATGAGGCAACACCCAATTTTTAGGGCCAATCAGAGAGAGAGAGATCGGAGGTTACTCCATATACAATAACTTGATTGGTGATTGGATTCAAATAAAAGGAGTGATTTACATTGCAATTAATATTAGTAAGAGAATTGAATTCAGAAAGAATAGTTTTTTTGAGAGGATATTAGTAGAGAAAATGAGTGGTGCATTTACACTATTGGAGATTGATGGAGGAGCCGGCAGCAGCAAAGATATACGAGTACCAAATGTAGCTGTGGAAATAACCGGAGGCTGTAGACTATGCCTTGAATTGGACGATATGTATGCTAGATACGTGATATCATTAAGCAACTTTAAGCTGGAGGAGCAATTATGTTTTGCTGCGAAACTGAATATTGTGTATATAAATAGACTTTAGGCAGCATTAGATGTGCTAGTGAAATATATTGATGAGAACAAAATGCACCAGTGAATATTATTGTTGTAATTATGCTTAATAAAATTGTTTCTAAATCAAAGGTATTTTTCTTTCTATAGTAGATTAGCGTATATTTATTACAGTAGAAAAAATTCTGGTTAGTCTGAAGTTGGTTGTGAGAGTTTTAGGACTCTAAAAAAATGAATAGATTTGAGAAAGAGCGAATCATGGGGAACCTAATGCATATGGAAAAACGTTTGATTCTAGATGATGATTTTCTAGAGCTGTCTATTCAAGGGAAGATATTTTCTAAGGGAATGCTTGTAGATATAATGAAAACTGATTCTCCATCATTAGACTACTGCATGAAGCTTTTACGTCGTGGTCCAAATGCATTTACACAATTTATTGATATATTAATCACGACACGGCAAAATGATATTGTGGATATGCTTTTAAAAACTAGTTTTGAAATTTAGGACTTTTTTCTCGTGAGAAGTATGGTGTTCAAGGATGATTTACTCCTCTCTCTCTCTCTCTATCCCAGTCAATTTGTTGTTGTTGATAGCTCAGTTTCATTGTGGCAGTGAGAGTGTATACACATGAAACAATGTTCCATACATGTCCAGTATGTATGTACACACTGGGCAGCTGGTCATCATGTGAGAGTTGCAAAATGATTGATGAGTATGATGAAAAGTGTAGATTATGCAACCCGTGTAAATTGCATAGAGGATATGCTGTACAAATTAAAGGTTGTAATTCCTGTCTAGAAGAGGTGTGTGACTCTCATCCTTGAGGGCACCTATGCTCGAATTGCCATTATGATAAATGTAATCAGTGGGAGAATACATATCCCGGTATGATTGGAAAGAATCCTAAGCGTGATTTTAGTTTGTTGCTACGAGATTGGTATCGTCGTGGTTTTAGCTTGTTCTGGGAGGAGGAGCCGGGACAGCGATTCAACTGTTGGAACAACAAAAGAATATGGTTTCTACGTCATCGTTGTTTGTGACTATGCTTCAAATAAGCAAATTGAAACATGTGAAATCTATAAAATGAATGAGAATAGTATCATTGACTATACAAAGAGATATGGCAAGAGTGAAGTTACACTCTACTGTAGAAAATGCGAGCCTGACATTGCAGTACATCAGGATCAGTATACTGTGAATTCGGATAATCTACCTACATTAGTTGTTATTGACAAATACCTATACCTAGTAGAAGATGAAATCTAAAGAGTAGCAAAGTCGTTTCTATCATTCACATACATTTTTCATTTATTAATAAACAATTTCACATACATTTTTAGAACATTTTATTCGTAGGGCACTAAAATCAATATTAAACACGCTTGTAAGTCTGTTTTCCACTAGAAAGTCGTTCAATGGAGGTAAGTCAACGTAAATGTCAAGAAACTGTTTGTAGGTATAGCCACGACATCTGAACATGAAAAAGAGTAGCGCATGAAAACCACATGTCTTAGTCGTTAAATCCTCTACTCTTTGTTGATTTTGAATAATAGTTTTCTCACTGCTTTCAATAAAGTTGCTGATGTATGGAGTGTAGAATTTATACGATAGGCCAAGAGGATCAAAAAATTCAATATTCTTCACTGTTTGAAAGATGCATAGCCAATGACCTGTCTTCAATGTCGATGGACTGCTATTTATAATGATTAGGGTATTGTTAACACTTGGAATTTTTTCAATGAAGTCCGATGGTATGCAATAGGACTTGTACTGGGACATGTATGGATCCATACTAAATACGTTGATTATTTGGTTTGTGTTCATGGTGCTAGGTCTAGTGCAACACTGCCGTCGGGTGTGATTTCCCAATAGGTTTCAAATTGACTCAATGATATTAGTGTGATACTCTCAGTCAAAGTATCGGCAAATATACACTCTAAACGTGAATTCCCTGTTCGTACTATGCTCATATCCTAGGTTCCCGACAGGTCCAAAACAATTACATCATGATTTTTTGAAAACATTGAATCGGTTATTCCATTTTCAAATAGTTGGGAGTCATGATCTAGGGATTGCATGGTAAACTCGTACAGAGTTCTATAGGATTTTTTTTTGTCAAATGATAGAGTGTACAGTCGAATACCATTCACTTTGCACACTAGGCTAGATAGACTGAAAAAATTAAAATCATGGGGGGATTCAGTTCAGGATCCAATGGCACTGCCACTCTTCACAAAGGCCAAAGCCAATTTTGATAGGATTTCTCCATTGATAAATGATGAATTGGTATAGCTACGAGAACCGGTGGCAATGTGACGTTGATTGGTGATTGTATGGGGGCCATGAAGTTTAGTGTTGTCGCCATTGGCTCTTACCTTTTCCACTGCCAATGCAACAGAGCTCATAACTTGTTGTTTTTGGACGTGGAGAATTGCCGATGTGATAATGACATTTGCAGCGGGTGCTGCAGGAAGTGTTTTTCTCAAAATGAAATTCGATGGGGCTAGTTGCAACTTTGTGTCAATCTTGACATTGGGGGTAACCATTGGTATATATTGAATATCTCATGATTTAATTTTCCAACCAGATGATACTTCTGGGTCATTGCTGTAGTCAACTCACCGTCAGTACCAACATCTGATCGATATTCATAGCCCAATGATTGTCCTCTCAACTCCTTGTATGCCTTTGGTGTCGTCATCATAAATTGTATGTAGCTTGCATAGTTGGATAAATTATTGCTAGTGCTCACCAATGTTCCATTAATAAATACATTAATTTGTTTGAACAGGTTGTGTAGAATACAGTTTTCGAAGGAGAGACCATTGGCAACTGTCGGAGTTGTATTATCTGAATTTTTGTTCACCGCAACATTTAAATCAATAAATGTTGATGACAAATCAATGAAATAGTCTTCATTGGAAAATATTTGAAAGTGTAGGCCTATATTTTCCGAGAGGGGTTGCTGGGGATGAAATTGTTCATAGTAGCCATACTTGACACTGACATCAACATTTTCAGCATTGAGTAGATTCAATGAGGAACTGATTGATGGATGCAATTCCTTGTGAGGGAGATAAGTCATCTTAAGAGAAGAAATCCTTCTTTGATCTAACAATCTTTTTCTTTTTTTCTTCTTCTTATTGGTCTTCGTTGTTTTATTTCTCAAAGTCCTTGTTGATGTCCTTCGCTTCCCATATGGGTAGAGACTGATGAGTGAATGACGCGCACGCAGCCTTTTCAATTCTTTCCCATTTTTTTAAGATTTTAATTGCTCACCAACGGCTCTTGCTGAAGATCTAATATTTTCCTTAACACTCTCGTTGAAATTCTTACCCGACCCCCAGTCCTGTAGTGTTGAGGCAGCAAAATTTGATGCAGCAGGTACAAGATGTTTTCTGGCAAGGGGTAGTGCAGAACGAAATAGCCTAGCAAACCAGATACTAAGACCATAGCCAGACATTGTAGGACGCCCCTTGTAGTAGTCCAATCCATTGCATATTTGACGTGGACTGACAAATGGAATTTGTCATGGAAATGGAATTTGGACTGACGGGATTGACAAATGGAATTCTTCTATTGTTCATTTTAGGTGGTGTTGCCAACAATAGGTCGAAAATGACATGT